>CM040396.1:10943759-11008759 GCA_022702515.1 Ilyophis sp. 1 JC-2022 | reverse complement strand
CATTTGCTGATCATATCAAGCTCATCTTTAGGCCTATTCTAGTTCATCAAGTTTTGACAGAGTAAACACAGCCTATTTATAAGAGGCAAACAATAACATTAGGTCTATGATAGCCAAACTCCAGCTTATTTAAGCTATGGTGTGTACTTCTATTTGAAGTGATGCTTCATGGCATGGAAGTGGACACCTGCTGACTTGAAATTGGTCTCGTAGATTTGAATGTCAGGGGTAGCGTGGGAACGAAGGGCCAAACGCCACAGTAGAGGATCAAAAAGTGCTCAACTGAACACCACAGAGCGGGGAGGAAACCCCGCAAACAGGGAATAACAATAATACGAATAAAATAATAACTCTCCACACCAGGAGAGAGACCGCTACAAATCAAAGCGACCCGAAGAGGGTGAAAAACTCTTAACTAGATATTAAAGCAAAACAACAAAGAAAAACCCTATAGCTCACAACGAGGGAGCCGAAACACATAAACAAGAGGTAATAGAGACAGCGAAGACAATCTGTCAAAGACAGAGGACAGGGGTGAAAAAAAGAGACAGGATAGAAACGACTAGCCTAATCTAAGTTTCTAGTGTATAACGTACATGTTTATGACTCAGCATGTTGTGTTTACTTGTGATGCATGTGTGTGCTTTTAATGAGCTGCAGATTCCTCTATTATGTTTATATGGCAATAAACTACTGAATCTTCAATCTAACATTGATTGAATATTCTCTGTTTCTGTGCCACAAAGTTGCTGTGTTCTGAATGTCTTAATCCTCACTATATATATATATATGTATATATACATACATACATACATACAAACAAACCCCAATTCCAAAAAAAGTTGGGACAGTATGTAAAATGCACATAAAATCAGAAAGCAGTGATTTGTATTCTCTTTTACAAAAACTGTATTTAATGTTTTACCTTATCAACTTTATAGATTTTTGTAAATATATGAATTTGATGCCTGCAACACGTTCCATAAAAGTTGGGACAGGGGCAAAAAAAAAAAAAACACCTGTTTGGATAATTCCACAGGTAAACAGGTGATGCTATTATGACTGGTTATAATAGAATATCAAGAGTCTTTTGATATCGAAATTTCAGGTACTCATACAAGCGATACTATAACCTTTCTGCATTTGAATGGATCTCTATGGGAATTTGGGGGTGGGGCTAGATTAAGCTGGAAATTACACTCTGTTTCTCCTGACTAATTTTCCTATTGAACCATCTGGCAGCAGAGTGATGGTTTGAGGCTCGTTTGATACCTCAGACCCTTGATGATTTACAGCCATTTAGACAACCATGGGTTTCATACTATTTGCGTGTAATTTACAGCTTAATCTAGTCCCACCCCCAAATTCATGACAGCATCACCTGTTTACCTGTGGAATGTTCCAAACAGGTATTTTTGAACTTCCCAGTTTTTTTTTTTTTTGCCATGTTTTAACTTTTTTGGAACATGTTGCAGGCAATCAAATTTGGAATTAGAGTATATTTACAAAAATCAATGAAGTTGTTAAGGTAAAACATTAAATGTCTTTTCTTTGTACTGTTTTTAATTAAATATATGTAAAAGATCATTTACAAATCACTGCTTTCTGCTTTTATGTACATTTGACATTCTGTCCCAACTTTTTGTTTTTAATTAGGGGTTGTATATCTATATCTATATATATATATATATATATTTATAGTGAGGATTAAGACATTCAGAAAACAGCAACTTTGTGGCACAGAAACAAAGATGTTTCAATCACTGATGGCACAAGGAGACTTTGTTTTTACTGTGGCCGTGCAGAAGCTGGATTCATATGCTAATTATCTGTTAAAGGCTCAGGAAGGATGGCTGTTAACCAGTTCTGCGTGCCACCTTTTCAATTAGTGAGGTCAATAGAGAGCCAGCGCGGTTCTGAGAGAGTAATTAGGCTGACAACCCACTGTGTGTGTGTGTGTGTGTGTGTACCTGTGTGTGTGTGTGTGTATGTGCGTGTATATGCATGCATATTTGTGTGTGTGTGTGTGTGTACCTGTGTGTGTGTGTGTATGTGCGTGTATATGCATGCATATTTGTGTGTGTGTGTGTACCTGTGTGTGTGTGTGTGTATGTGCGTGTATATGCATGCATATGTGTGTGTGTGTACCTGTGTGTATGTGCATGTATATGCATGCGTGTGTATGTGCATGTGTGTGTGTACCTGTGTGTATGTGCATGTATATGCATGCGTGTGTATGTGCGTGTGTGTGTGTATACCTGTGTGTGTGTGTGTGTGTGTGCGTGTATATGCATGTGTGTGTGTATACCTGTGTGTGTGTGTGTGTGTACCTGTGTGTGTGTGTGTGTATGTGCGTGTATATGCATGCATGCATGTGTGTGTGTATGTGCGTGTATATGCATGCATGTGTGTGTGTGTGTGTGTGTGTGTATGTGCATATAGGCATGCATGTGTGTGTGTATGTGTGTATGTGCGTGTATAGGCATGCATGTGTGTGTGTGTGCATGTGTCTGTGTGTGTGTGCCTGTGTATGCCTGTGTGTGTATGTGTATGTGCGTGTATATGCATGCATGTGTGTGTGTGTGTGTGTATGTACGTGTATACGCATGCATGTGTGTGTGTGTATGTGTCTGTGTTTGTGTGTGTTTACCTGTGTGTGTGTGTGTGTGTGTGTGTGTGTGTGCATGCGTGTGGGTATGTGTGCATGCTGTAGGCTGATGATCATAACTGTCACACACATTTCTGTAACATAGCTGTAACAATTTTCCCTAAGAAAATAATGATGTTGCCTGTAAATAGTGATGATCAGTAATGGTGAGGGTGCTATCTTTCATACCTATTAATGAGTAATACCATGTTCATAGCGATGGAGAGGGTGCTATTTTTCATATCTATTAATGAGTAATAGCATGTTTATAGCAATGGAGAGGGTGCTATCTTTCATATATATTAATGAGTAATAGCATGTTTATAGCAATGGTGAGGGTGCTATCTTTCATACCTATTAATGAGTAATAGCATGTTTATAGCAATGGTGAGTGCTATCTTTCATACCTATTAATGAGTAATAGCATGTTTATAGCAATGGTGAGGGTGCTATTTTTCACACCTATTAATGAGTAATAGCATGTTTATAGCAGTTGGTGCTATCGTTTGTCTTCCTTTTTATTTTATTTAGATTTTTTTGGGATTTTACTGTTGACTCACACTGAACAGTAATACTTTGAGAATGTGTTGAAAAGCTAAATAATATTTAAATATAAATCTATGTAATTATGTTATAAAAAATTTATATTTTAAAAGTTTTTTGTTTTTGGTGTTGGAAAGAAATAATATATATTTACTACTCAAAAGAAGTTAAGAGTCAAAAATATTTGTGCATATAAATATAAGCTAACGAGCTAAAATGGTGACGACTAATGACAAAATAATTTTTTGATGGCTCAAGAACAGAAAACACAAAACATAAAACTTTTGATTAGACACTAGTTTATTACCCTAATGGAAATAAGTCATGCACCCCCCAAAATGATGATGTGATTATGAATGGAAAATGTTCAGCCATTTTATTGCTAAAATTGGCATGCATGGAATGACATTCATGCAAAACACGTGCAAATGGTGCATGAGGTGTCACAATGGGTGTTTCGAGGCGGTTTGTCAGTTTTGTCTGACTAAGTCCATGCTTCAAATCCATGAAAAGGAAATCTGGGTTAACTTAAAAAGTTTCTAAAGATAAGTGCAAGGAATGCATGTCCCATAATAACGTGATGTCTATAGTCCAAATGACAACCCAAAGGGGGATATTCTAACCCTATCTGGCTTAAAAAGGCATGCTTACAAAAATGATCAAAAAATTTCCTTTGACCCTTAAATTCTTTTGAGTAGTATATATATACAGATGAACCTCGATCCAACGGACACCGATGCAACGGATTCCGAATCCAACGGACACAATCCGCTAGAGTGAATATCTGGTCCGAACGTTTAAAACTCCCGGGTGAAGCGAACCGAGACCGCTACTTGAGTAAGCGTCCGCTTGGCAGCGCGCACGTGTTGTTTACAAGCGTACAAGCGTCGGTTTGCCTGGTTGTTGTGCGCTACATATCTCTTGTTATAGTGATATTTTGCAGTGTCGCATTATTCGCTGCAACGGACAAACGGCTTTAACGGACAACTGCTCCCCCCTATTAGTCTGTTGGATCGAGGTTCATCTGTATATATAAATGATATATTTAAATCTCTGTTGTTCATTACATTAAAATAAATACATGCATACTGTATGTGGGGAAATGAAACCTGGACTGAAGGGTTTTAATTTCATTTTAAGTCATTTTCACGAATCATGCTTACTTTTCCCACCTGCGTGTATCCTGACTGTCCCATGATCCTCTCTGGTTTTTGGGGTCCCTTAGCATGTATACATGTCGAGTGAGGTCTGGTCTGGTCTCATAGAGTGTATAAAGAAACTGGAGACGGTGGGACAGGCCAGGCAGCGAAGCACCTGGAAGTATGCTTGGCTTGCTGAGCGCAAAAGTTTATATCAATGCCCATTGAAATCGATGGAGAAAACAACCAATGAAAGAGATTTGACAACCAAAGAAAACCTAATCGGTCAATTGTTTGTGATCATAGCATTTAATATGTGTAGCAGTTTGTGAGACAATGACTGTTTTGGCCCAGAAGTGTTGTCAAATTATTTATTAAAATTACATTTGAACATATTTTCATCATCTGCTTTTCCTATGAAACATGACGACCGTTAATCGAGTTTAAAAATATAATCGGTGAAGTTTCATTTTGCCGACAAAGGTCTGATATTTCCCATTAATTTAACGGGAGCTCCAATTCTTTGCGCTCACAGCACAGTGACACGTGCAGTACAGACTTACTTCCGCGTCCTTCAAAACAACGGTTGGCAGAGGGCGTACTTTCCTGTCTAGTTAATATACATGTCTATGGCTGTACTGCTGCCTACCATGTTAATATACATACATGTCTATGGCTGTACTGCTGCCCACCATGTTAATATACATACATGTCTATGGCTGTACTGCTGCCTACCATGTTAATATACATACATGTCTATGGCTGTACTGCTGGCTACCATGTTAATATACATACATGTCTATGGCTGTACTGCTGGTTACCATGTTAATATACATACATGTCTATGGCTGTACTGCTGGTTACCATGTTAATATACATACATGTCTATGGCTGTACTGCTGGTTACCATGTTAATATACATACATGTCTATGGCTGTACTGCTGGTTACCATGTTAATATACATACATGTCTATGGCTGTACTGCTGGTTACCATGTTAATATACATACATGTCTATGGCTGTACTGCTGGTTACCATGTTAATATACATACATGTCTATGGCTGTACTGCTGGTTACCATGTTAATATACATACATGTCTATGGCTGTACTGCTGGTTACCATGTTAATATACATACATGTCTATGGCTGTTCTGCTGGCTACCATGTTAATATACATACATGTCTATGGCTGTACTGCTGGTTACCATGTTAATATACATACATGTCTATGGCTGTACTGCTGGTTACCATGTTAATATACATACATGTCTATGGCTGTACTGCTGGTTACCATGTTAATATACATACATGTCTATGGCTGTACTGCTGGTTACCATGTTAATATACATACATGTCTATGGCTGTACTGCTGGTTACCATGTTAATATACATACATGTCTATGGCTGTACTGCTGGTTACCATGT
The DNA here is from genome assembly GCA_022702515.1 of Ilyophis sp. 1 JC-2022. Classification (NCBI taxonomy): domain Eukaryota; kingdom Metazoa; phylum Chordata; class Actinopteri; order Anguilliformes; family Synaphobranchidae; genus Ilyophis; species Ilyophis sp. 1 JC-2022. The sequence goes on along the minus strand of CM040396.1, from coordinate 11,003,002 downwards.
TAATATACATACATGTCTATGGCTGTACGGCTGGTTACCATGGTGAAGATTGAGCTGGACGTTCTGCCTTCTGGGTAGCCAGAGAACAGCTCTCTCTCTCCCTCTCTGTCGCTCTCTCTCCCTCTCCCCCTCTTTCTCGGTCTCTCCCTTTCTCCCTACTTCTCTCTCTCCCTCTCTGTGTCACTCCCCCCCCCCCCCCTCCATCCCCCCTTTTCTCTCCCTCTCTCTCTCCCATCATGGGTGCATGCCTTGAGGGATGTGCTACAGGGAGAGTTTTTGTGGATCTGGTCTCTGAGGTTAAAGGGTGTAATTGAAGTGGAAAAGGCAGAATTAGCAGGGGTTGAATGAGTTGAGCGCAGTGTGGGAGGAGCTATCACCGCTGTCCGCCAGTCCTCTCTGTCTCAGGCTTAATGCAGAGTGTTCGAGCGAGCCGGTTTAATGTGAAGTGTGAGGCGCAAAAACGTGTGTGTGTGTGTGTGTGTGTGTGTGTGTGCGTGTGCATATTAGCCCAAATTAAATCGCCCACCCCCAGTGTGTCTGAACAGATTGCATGTGTTGGCTTCAGACCTGGGAGATCTCTGTCATTGGATAGAACACCAGTGCACACAGTCTGTTGGATTTTATTTTATTTTTTTACTCAAATGTCAAAAAATATTTGAGATGATGCCTGGGATTCAATCATCATTTGCCCTTAACATTGACCAACCGTTTAAAAAAAGAAATAATAATTTTGATTTCCTCACAAACAGTTTGGCGACTGGCAAACAAACAAACTCCCCTAACTGAGTTTGTGACAAACAAGTGTAAGAAGAATGGTGATTGAATGCAGGCAAAAGTTAAGGACAATATTAGATTGAATACAGGACAAGGTTCAGGTCATAGGAACCTTGGCCTTCATTAACCTTTGACAAAACATAACATGTGTTTTTTTATTTAAAAAAGGCTGTAATCTCTGGATACAGGATGTATGTATGTATCCTCCAGAGATTACAACCTTTTTCCAAACTGACAATAATTGAAAAAAAATTTGAATAGAAAAAAAAAAACTCTGATACCTCCACTGGCTAATATCTTAATTAAAGTAGTTTCAGTTATTATTCATATTACTTGTGCCTATTGAACTGGATATAATGGGTACAGCTCCAAGGCTTGTTTTCCGCTGATCGCTCGCGAATGCCATCGTGAGCAAAAGAGGAAAGACATACGGTTGCAATGGCATTAATTAAATCTCAAAGAATGACAGTAAATTTAATGCAACTAAACTAAGAGATACTAAATGAAACCCTAGCATCTGTTTTCAACATTTATCTCACGTTGATACCCTTCCCGTCACATGGCCAGCAGTGGCATGTCAGTGTAGATGAGCTTCTTTCAACAGAGATCTACAGACGGCCTCCATCTCAAACGGGCCTTTAGTCTGGTAGGCTTTACAGCCCATAAAATTCCACATTGCCCCTGCCCATGCTATAAAACTGTTATAACGTAACGTAACAATGTTATAACGTAACGTAACAATGTTATAACGTAACGTAACAATGTTATAACGTAACGTAACAATGTTACAACGTAATGTTACAATGTAATGTTACAATGTAATGTAACAATGTTACAACGTAATGTAACAATGTTACAATGTAATAATGAAGTGTGCTTGTAAGAAATGATTACCGAACAGTTGCTTGAGGCCTTACCCATTCCCCGAAGCAAACACAAACTCAACCTTAATGCACTGCTGTAAAACTCTTGCTTGCATTGTTCTTGCATGCTTGCACAGGAAACAAGCGGGTTTTGTACATGCAGTGTTGTTACTCTGGTTAACTGCCCAACATGCTGTAAAATAAAAACTGAAAGCTTTTCTGCGTTTGAAAACGTTGGTGTCTTACCTGGCGTTTGTGTTCAAACTGGGCGCGCGTATTGGGCGCTGGCACAGTCGTTATTTTAACGTGAGTGTCCTACACATGAGCGCGGGCCCACAATATATCGCTTCTTCGGCTCTCTTAATGTAAGACGATACGTTAAAGAAGCCGCGGTAGTGTACGCCTCCCGAACCCACCCCTACGTACAAGAATATAATTTTCAGCGCTTTGAGATTAACTGATGAGAACACCACATGGAAATTTTGGCTGATAAAGAGCGCCTTGACAATACGCCCAGAGAAATGCACGTGTTTAAAAGCCTCCTGTTATATCTGCGGCGTGCTATTGGCCTATCGTCTGTTCTCTGAACACAAGTTTCTGCTGCGACGTCTGGTAAAAACTATTGCCTTCCTGCTGCAGGCGACTTATCAATAATGGATCAAATTGGTCGGCGGCATTAATTAGACGAGATGAAGTGCTCCTGCTGTTTTTTCGAGTTTTTTACATTTTTATTTGGACCCGCGCAGAAAATCAGACTGCAGACTCGCTCCGCGCTGATAGTTTAATGGTTTTGAAATTGAATATGAATACGTCTCTGCGGCAGGCGCGGGCCATGCACCTCCCTCTGTTTCCTGAGGTAATTAGAATGTAAGGACGGGGCGAATTAAACAGGACTTAATTATCGCCAGACGGCGACTAGCCCGAGTTTCTGAATGCAAGCCCACGCTAATAACCTCTGTCTCCGCTAGATTGAGTCGCTGATTGAAAAGACGAGGGCCGATCTGGTTGGAGGTGACGGAACAGCTGAAGGGTGGCGGGAGGTGGGGGGAGCTCTGGAGGCCGAGGGGGAGGTGAAGGTTGGGGGATTATAAAATGGACTGCCATTTAAACTCAAGCCTGCTCGGACTGCTGTGAGCCGCTCGCTCCTTTTAATGACAGAATCCACTGCAAGGCCACACAGACGGAATACATTTTTTTTAAATTGCTTCAGAAATGAGTGAGAGGAAGAGAGAAAGAAACAAAATAGTTTTCAAATAGCCTGCTTCATCACATTTGATATTCAGAGACTAAATATCTTAAATGACCATACCGGTATTTTTCATGTTAAAGCCCATTTACTACAAATTCCATCTACTTTACAATGTTGCAAACCAATCTGCATAGCATAGCTACAACAGCTTTTTAGATTTTTGAGTAATTACCCGATTTCCCGCTTATTTCCAATTCAGTCGTTCAGATAATAAACCCATCTTGAAATTCTCTGCTTTTTCTGCTAACAATCACGTTGGGGTTAAGTTTGAATTTCGTCCGTAAAACAGTCTTTTCTCCATGGACTACTGGCGGAGAGACATTCAGTTGTGCTGTAGTTTTCAATGCACGCTTCAAAATTAGTTTTTATGCAATAGTAAAGTAACTTTGATGAAAATATTTTTGATATCATTTTCAGAACTTCATCATGCGACTTTCCAGTCTTTGCAAGTGGAGTTTTGTACCGTGCAGGAATGAATGGAAAGCAAAAAGCCTCCTTTTAAGCACAGTCCTTGGCCAAGGCAGCTTTTACTCATTTAATTAACCTGAAGCAAATATTTCATCTTGAGAAAATACGGCCGTGAGCATTAAAAGCGGTGGACTTTATTTTGCGTTTTGCTAAAATAAAGATGGTTAACCTCGATCATGTAGATTGTGTTGCTCGCTTTGTAGTATGGTGCAATCATCTTTAACAAAGGCATCCCTTGACTGATATTTTAAAACAGCCTGAATGGATATGAAACAGAACTGTAGAAATGCTTAGAAATGTGGAAAAAAACCGCAAGGCGAGCGCTTCAAAACGGTCATATTTTTATTTTATTTCTTCTGAGTCTTTGGTAGCAATTAAAATCTCTAGCACAAAGACTAGATTTAATTAGAGGTTTCCTCTTGGTTTTTTAATCTATGGCTCTTGGCAAACATAAAGCTTAATGTGGTGGAAAATCATTATTTAGCAGCGATAAAATAACGATGTGGTTTAATCATGTTGACATACGCGGGTCTTCTCCTGCTTCCCCCCCAGGCGGATGTTCGTTTGAGGAGCACTACAGCAGCTGTGGGTACAGCGTGGCGCTGGGCACCACAGGATTTGCCTGGGAACAAGTGAATACCTGGGAGAGGCCGAGCATGGACGCCGCCGTGCCCACAGGTAATACGCCCCGCCCACCCCATGCAGAAGCTTCCCGACGTGCCGGGGTTTGGGAGCTATGCACTCAGAAATCCCAATGGGATCACCTCCGCGGGCCCCGACCACCCCCTTTACAAGTCCTTCGGTCTTCGCTCCCAACGTGTTGCTGACGACGGGGGAGCGGGGAGTGGGTGGGGGGGCTGATTTAACATCTATCTGAAATCAGAGCATTTGAACAACAAGGCCAAATTAATAAACAAAAAATATGCAAGAAACATCAAAGTGTCACTTCTAGCACAAGACGCGGGCCACTCGGATATAAAAAAAATATTTAAAAAACACGGGGGAAAAGGCGCTCATAAATAAACGAGCGGAATGCCATCTGCCTCCCGATCTATGGGAGCGTGATGTGATTGTGTCTAATCAGAGGAGGAGTGTGTAGCGCTTGAGAGAGCAGTGGAGGGGACGTGCTTGACGGAGGCCGCTGATGGCGTTTAATACCTGATGAGAGGGAGCCAGAGAGTGGCTCAGGTGGCGACGTTGGCGCTCTGCCGTCGGGCCCCGTCCGCCACCGCAGCTGCTCTTAACGATGCGCCAACAGGCCCAAGCCTCTCAGTGTCTTGTTTAAAGTCTCTCTCTTCCTCTCCCTCTCTCACTCTTTTTGTCTCTATCTTTCTGTTTTTCTCGCTCTCTCTCACTCTCGCTGTCTTTCTCTCTTTCTCCCTCTCTCACTTTCCCTCTCTATCACTCTCACTATCTCTCTTTTTGTCTTTCTATATCTCTGTTTTTTTCGCTCTCCCTCTCTCTCACTATCTCTCGCTTCCTCTCTCTAATTCTCACTTTTCCCCTCTCTCTCTCCCTCTTGCTCTCTTTGTCTCTCCATCTCTCTGCTTCTCTCACTCTCCCTCTCTCTCACGATCTCTCTCTTTCTTACTTTTCCCCTCTCTCTCCCTCTCACTTTTTTGTCTCTATTTCTCTTTCTCTCTCTCTCTTTCTCTTTCTCTCTCACTCAAATTCTAATGCTTTATTGGCATGCAATACACTTGTAAATATTTCCAAAGCGTAGATACAGAAATGCAGAAATACACTAAAACATGGATGTAAATAAATCAGAATAATTGATATATCAAACTGTAACAACAACCGCTATATTAGAGTAATAATATTATTGTATAATTATGAATAACAACAACAAGTACAATAATAATAATGCATAATAAATTACATTTTTTTAAAAGCCATTCACTGGTCCCTGATGCTGTGATTATCAGACCAAGGTAGGTGTAATTTAGGGTGTGTTCTGGGGCGGTGTTTCTGATATCTGGCCTTTTTTTGGAAGATCATTACTTTTGTTTTTTATAAGTTTACTGTCAGTGCCCAGTTCTGACAGAAATCCTCCAGCAGAGCCAGGTTCTGCTGTAGCTCTTCTTCAGTGGGTGACAGCAGAACCAGGTCATCTGCGTAGAGTAAGAATTTTACTTCCGTGTCATGTAGGAGGAGGCCCGGGGCCGCAGACTGTTCCAACTGCACCGCTAACTCATTAATGTAAATGTTGAACAGTGTTGGACTCAGGCTGCAGCCCTGCCTCACTCGTTTTCAGCCCTGTCCTAGTTTTCACTGTGAAGAACTCACTCTGCATTTATTATCAGAGTACATTGATTTCATTATATCATACATTTTACCCCGACACCACTTTAAATAATTTGAAAAAACACTCACTCTCTTTGTCTCTCTATATCTCTCACTATCTCTTTCTCCCTCTCTCTCCCTCTATCTTTCTCACCATCTCTCTCTCCCTCTCTCTCTCTTTTTGTCTATCTCTCTGTTTCTCTCACTCTCCCACTCTCCCACTCTCTCACTATCTCTCTCTCTCTTTTTCACTCTCTCTTACAGTAGCATGTCTGCAGACCTACAGCCTGTGAAATCCACCCACCCCATTAAATAAATGAATAAATAAAACTTTTTAAAAAAACACCAAGATATCATTCCACCTTATACAAGAACGACCGTGTCAAACTATGTGTGTGAGAGAAAGAATAAATACAACTCACTCTTGCACTTGCTGGTCAGACAAAGTGAAGCACAGAATTTGATTGAATTCAGGCCAACGTTTTTTGGTTTACTGTGTATATTTTCTCTTTTTTTTTTAAAAGAAGCATCTTTTGATAGGCTACTTGGAAAAGGAACTGTTCTGGTGTATGAAAGTTGTGCTTGGAGGTAGATGCTACTGAAAGAGAATACATGGCAATATACTGAAAACATGGATTAAAAATTTGGACTTGAGAAATATAGTCTCTTGTTCATATATCTCACAGCATTTCTGCATATATTTTGAAATATTATTAAAAACTATATTTAGCTATATTTTTGATAATATATTGCAGTATATTCAATTTCAGTGAGAAAGTTTTTTTTAGTAAACAGTACATATTTGTCCAGGCCCGCGTATGTCTGTGCTGCACTGCACTTTGTTGTGTAGTTTAACCCATCTATTGCATTTCGGGTCAAAAGTGACCGAGTGACTTTGTTTTTAATCATAAATATTGTATTTTTCATCCAATTGCCTCAAGATCTTATGTTATCCTCCACACTAGGCCTCTGAACATATACAATTGATGATCACCACTTGCATTGAATTTTGAGTGATTTATTCAACAATGACGCACCTATGATATTTTCGGTCAGAATTGACCGCCATAGGAAATTAATGGGTATGAGTATATTATGTTCATCCTGCAGATGGAAAACATCTCCACACACACACACACAGGCTCGCACGCACACACACTGGCACACGCACACACACACACAGGCTCGCATGCACACACACACACACACACACACACACACACACACACACACACACACACACAGGCACGCACACACACACACACAACTTGAACTTGAACAATACCATGGGATGTATTGATCTGATACAGGCAAGCCAGTGTTTCATTGTGTACTTTCAACTACAAGTTGATAACTTGAACTTGAGTATATATAGTATATGGCCCGGACCCACCGGTGGGCCCATCAGGTTCAGCATTCACTGCATTCACTGTGATGAATATAAAATAAGACACTGATACTGTTTTCCTCAATGAACATTTATTGAAATAGAAATATTCAAAAAAATACCATAACAGAACATCAACATGGTGTGTGTGTGTGTGTGTGTGTGTGCGTGCGAGCCTGTGTGTGTGTGTCTGTGTGTGTGTGGAGATGTTTTCCATCTGCAGGATGAACATAATATACTCATACCCATTCATTTCCTATGGCGGTCAATTCTGACCGAAAATATCATAGGTGCGTCACTGTTGAATAAATCACTCAAAATTCAATGAAACACCGTCTTGCCTGCCACCCCTTGATTCTACTTGCTTTGACTGTTCAAATGAGATGTCAACCATCAAAATTGGATTAGGGGTTCCAGAGATATCACTGTGCAAAACACACCGGTCAATTTTGACCGGAAATAGCATGGGAAGGGGGGAAAACCAAATGCAAGAGAAGGGTTAAAAAGCCAGTGTTTGTCCAGGCTCGCTTATGTCTGTGCTGCACTGCACTCTGTTGTGTAGTTTAAAAAGCCAGTGTTTGTCCAAGCCCGCACATGTCTGTGCTGCACTGCACTCTGTTGTGTAGTTTAAAAAGCCGGTGTTTGTCCAGGTCCACGTGTGTGTGTGTACTGCACTGCACTCTAGTTTAAAAAGCCAGTGTTTGTCTAGGCCTGAGTGTGTCTGTGCTGCACTGCACTCTGTTGTGTAGTTTAAAAAGCCGGTGTTTGTCCAGGCCCACGTGTGTCTGTGCTGCACTGCACTCTGTTGTGTAGTTTTAAAAGCCAGTGTTTGTCCAGGCCTGAGCGTGTCTGTGCTGCACTGCACTCTGTTGTGTAGTTTAAAAAGCCGGTGTTTGTCCAGGCCCATGTGTGTCTGTGCTGCACTGCACTCTGTTGTGTAGTTTTAAAAGCCAGTGTTTGTCCAGGCCCGAGTGTGTCTGTGCTGCACTGCACTCTGTTGTGTAGTTTTAAAAGCCAGTGTTTGTCCAGGCCTGAGCGTGTCTGTGCTGCACTGCACTCTGTTGTGTAGTTTTATAAAGCCAGTGTTTGTCCAGGCCTGAGCGTGTCCAGCGTTTTGAGTAGCATCAGAGTGCGCATGTGACCCGGAGGACTGCGTATTCTAACCCAGCTGTTGTTTGCTGTGAATTGTCGTTTACAGACTGTCTTTCTTTAACAAGTCTACCAGTTTCCTAGTTCATTACGCCCCCACCGCCCGCTCTCACCCACCGACCCCCCCTGCCGTTCTCTGCTCCGGTCAAAAACGAATCAAAACCAATCAGACGAAACCGTTTGAAATCTGTCATTTTGACGTGACACATGTTTACTCGTTGGGGAACTGTACTCAAAGCCCGTCTCCCCACCGATGCCTGGGATTAGTAATGGACAGCGGAATTATGGGTTGTCTGCGCGGAATTGCATTAGCGCTCCGGAGCATGGTTTTTAAGGGCTGATGAGAGTAACGGGGTTAAATAGCTGCTCTCTGTTTTGTTCTGGGTGATGATTTGAGTGCACTTGTGAGCGGCGGGATTGATTGTGCTCCTGATTTCTGTACAGCTGGAGGAGCGGGGTGGTACTCCCTTTCCGAGGAGCGAAGGGGGGGGGGTGCTGGTGCGAGGGTCTCTGAATCTTAACAATGTTTTTTCTCTGGGTGCAGTGGCCGACTACATTCTCCAGGCACAGTCTCTCTGAAGCACAGGGTTGATCACAGTTTATTGGTTTTTCTAACACAGTCCTTCTGAAGCACAGGGTAGAAGGCTCTTTACTGGTTTTGCTAACACAGTCTCTCTGAAGCACAGGGTAGATCAGTTTACTGGTATTTTTAACACAGTCTCTCTGAAGCACAGGGTTGATCACAGTTTATTGGTTTTTCTAACACAGTCTCTCTGAAGCACAGGGTAGATCAGTTTACTGGTATTTTTAACACAGTCTCTCTGTTGGCACGGCATAGAGCGCTCTTTACTGGTATTGCTAGCACAGTCCAGGGTTTTTCCTGGTAGAAAAATGGGTTTTTGCGGTATGTAGGCTATGCAAGCGCACAGAGTGCACGACCAGCAAATTTTATTGCCTTCATTTTACTGTAAATACAGTACAAAGAGCCCATGTAGGTTTTGGTTGTAAAGTTCCAGTTGGGTTCTGTGGAAATGTCGACTGTACGGGACTGAAACTGAACTGAAACTGTTCTGAAATGTAACAAGATAAACTCTTCAGGGTTAATCATAACACAGTGGTAGCTGCATATAGCCAACAGGCAAGATAGGTGTCTTCTAAACCGAAAGTGCATCAGGTAGCCAGTAGCCTACAGTAAGCAATGGAAAACGCAGAATGCTTAGGCCTATTCAACGTTTTAAAAACATATTATTGTTTCTAGCTATATCTGAACATGATTTTCTTGTAAACGGTGCATTTTATGCATTTTACAGTCTGTGGCTGTGGCAAGGCGAGGGTCGATTCACGAGGGTCAATTCACGAGGGTCACCAATGTGAATCGGGTTAAAGGTTTTACCTTTTCAGAAATTAGGGCTTCAAAAGTAGCCTAATTCAAAATTGGACCGTGTTCTATCCAACTCGTTGTCTTTCTACCGAGTCGCCCCAAAGATTTAGGTTGCACTAAATAGCTGAGCCGCATTTCTATAGTGTCTATGGTTCTATGCTTCTTTTACTAGTCTCCTAGTACCGACTAGTACAATATATATCGCCATCCGCTGGCCGAAAGACCATATTGCACCAAAAAAATTTTTTAAATTAATTCAGATAGGATTTTATTTGCCGTTTTCGTAATTATTGTCATTTTGGCGGTCGCAATTTTCCCTCGTCAAATAATTCACTATGTAGAAAAAACCCTGCAGTCTTTTTGTAGGGACGTGGTAGAGTGATAATTTTTGCTTTTACTAGAACTGATAACTGCTGCCTGTTTAGTAGCACACTGCTTGCCGACCACATTCTGGAGCTTAGCTTCTCCCTGGAGACTTCCTCTAAATATACAGCAATCCATGCACTCTGTAACGTTGTCAGGATTTCAGCCAATCAGAATTCGGACGGCACCTCCAATTCCAAAACAGACCAATGGGATCTGTCGCACACTGGAACACACGATTCAAAATAAAATGTATCTATTATCCTTCAATGAATGATGATGTTGTATATACTGAGTGAACGCAGCACAGTTCAAACAAACACACACGCAAAAGAACAGCCCATCAAGAGAGAAAGCTAGAAAGTTGCTCCACTTCACTGGGAATGCCATAGGGCGCCTGGTGGCCTTTTTTTTAATACATCTGCGACGCTCTTTTCAGCATCAGAACGAAACCACGCGACCTTTGAACTCTGCAGGGACCCTGCATGTTTCTTCAGTGAGCACATATGCTCCTATGTGCGTGACACAAACATACTGAAATATAACACTTAACCCTCGCAGGAAGATATTCACTGAGCTCGACCCACTCATCGGGTTCGAAAAATAAAGAGAGCAGGAAAAAAAATCCTTATTGATATTAAGTTATTGTACAACCCTAATAAGATGACTAGTGCATCTGGGAAATAACATGGAAAAAAGGATCAAAGGATTGGACATTTTTATGTGAATGCTTAATAAACAAGACAAAAAAAAGAGAAATTGAGTAGTTATACAGAAGTGCCAGCTAGTATCTGTCATTTGTGAGTGAAGGGGGTCAAAGAGGGGTTCCTAAAAACAGAAAGACTGGCGTGGTGCCCCATGTTGGTAGGGCTGGTATAAGGAGATCAGCCTAACTGTATTGATTGTGGTGGCAGAGCCGTATTGACAGTGAGGCGTTTGAGAGCGAGCGCTTGGTTAAGAGAGCTGCTTTTCCATTCCTCTGCTTCAGTTGCCTGGTTGCCAAACTGTTTGGTTTCCAAATCCAAATCTTTTGTGTCGCATTTGGCATTTTTAATGAAACCTAAAAATATGAATTCAGTTCATCCCTTTTCTCGAAATAAATCCCTTTTAAATTAGCGACTGGGAATAATCTTTCTGGCTCAGCCAATTGCTGCAGGAATTAGGAGGAAGAGACACCTTCATCATGCACTCTGAGCTTAGCTCCCTCGGGAGAAATATTCTCTAATAATCTTTCATATTATGTGCTGTACTGGGCACAGGTCACCACTAAAAAATGGCTCCATCTCGCCTCTGTAATTAAATTTCCATGAAACTTTTTATAAAATTTTAAAATTTGACACTCACCAGCAGAAATAAAGCATATGTCAGAGGCTCTGGTTAAAGACTGTGATTGATACAAGTTATTAAAAAATGACCTTGGCTGGAACAAGGCAAATAAAAAGGCATACACATATATATATATATATATATATATTTTTTTTTTTAATGTGTTTCTGCATTGAAAAGGGATTACATTATTTTACCTGGCTGAAAACGAAAGCTTATTGCGTGCCAGAAAGGTGACGCTTGGAAGTCAACTGCCGCACTTAAGTGAATGAGGATTACAGGCCAGCCTTGGTGAGAGGGGCGTTACAATGGGAACAAACTGAGGGAAGAGTGTGTGCTGAGGACAGGCATAGACTGATTGCGGGAAACTAGTGCCCGTCAAGTAGGCCGCTAGTCGCTAGAATAGCGAGCTATTCTACGGTGTCCTCTGTGTCGTCTCCGCCAGGTCACCATGACAACACGCGATCGCACAGACCTCGCCGCCCCGCGACTGTTCTGAAAAGGTAGAATTAAAGATTGGGCGAAAGAAAGCGGGACTGCGCATCGAAACCGAACGGATGGCAGCTTCCCGTTCCACGCTAACGTTTTAATTTTTTTATTACCTAAACTTCTCACCGGCCTCAGAACGTACCCTGGACCTGGTACGTTAATAAAGTAACATGGCGGGTAAAGGCTTTTCATATGCCGGGTCTGATTCTTGCTCTAAATGGACCAGGGAAAGACGACAGCAAGGACACAGGCCGCTGACCTGAAACACGAATGTCGGATCTGTGGGTGACGCCGCAGGAATCGCCGATGAGTTCCCTCGTAGCTGCGAGGGAGAGAACGCGTGAGAATCAGTCACCGGGAAACATAAAGACAAACCTTAGTCTGCTGCTGAGGTGTAGGACTACAAGAGCATGCAGGCTGCCGGTGATGCTAGGTTAGTCTGCTGCTGAGGTGTAGGACTACAAGAGCATGCAGGCTGCCGGTGATGCTAGGTTAGTCTGCTGCTGAGGTGTTGGACTACAAGCGCATGCAGGCTGCCGGTGATGCTAGGTTAGTCTGCTGCTGAGGTGTTGGACTACAAGCACATGCAGGCTGCCGGTGATGGACTACAAGAGCATGCAGGCTGCCGGTGATGCTAGGTTAGTCTGCTGCTGAGATGTAGGACTACAAGAGCATGCAGGCTGCCGGTGATGCTAGGATAGTCTGCTGCTGAGGTGTAGGACTACAAGCGCATGCAGGCTGCCGGTGATGGACTACAAGAGCATGCAGGCTGCTGGTGATGCTAGGTTAGTCTGCTGCTGAGGTGTAGGACTACAAGCGCATGCAGGCTGCCGGTGATGCTAGGTTAGTCTGCTGCTGAGGTGTAGGACTACAAGTGCATGGAGGCTGCCGGTGATGCTAGGTTAGTCTGCTGCTGAGGTGTAGGACTACAAGTGCATGGAGGCTGCCGGTGATGCTAGGTTAGTCTGCTGCTGAGGTGTAGGACTACAAGCGCATGCAGGCTGCCGGTAATGCTAGGTTAGTCTGCTGCTGAGGTGTAGGACTACAAGCGCATGCAGGCTGCCGGTGATGCTAGGTTAGTCTGCTGCTGAGGTGTAGGACTACAAGTGCATGGAGGCTCCCGGTGATGCTAGGTTGGCTACAGATACCAGACTTATCAAAACAATAACCAAACTCGCTGTGAAAATGCACTGGATGGTGAGTTTTCTGTAGCGATAAAGCACTACGGCTACCTGGGTAACATTATGAACTAAGACTGAATTGGCCAGTGGCATGAAAATCAACAAAAACATCTGGTGTTTCAAGCTCAACCCCCCCCAAGACCCAACTGCATATTTTTACTGGTCGTTTGTATGCCAGGATTGCAAAACAATACAAACCATTAATTACAAACTACACAACACAAACAGACATACGCAAACTCTTCCATTCCAAACTACACAACACAAACCCTCATACACAAACTATTCCATTCCAAACTACACAACACAAACCCTCGTCGATAAACTATTCCATTCCAAAACTACACAACAAAAATTTTAATTTACAAACTCTCATTACAAACTACACAACACAAACAGACATACACAAACTCTTCCATTCCAAACTACACAACACAAACCCTCATACACAAACTCTTCCATTCCAAACTACACAACACAAACCCTCATACACAAACTATTCCATAACAAACTACACAACTCAAACCCGCAAAGACAAACTATTCCATTCCAAACTACACAACACAAACCCTCATACACAAACTCTTCCATTCCAAACTACACAACACAAACCCTCATACAAAAACTATTCCATAACAAACTACACAACTCAAACCCGCATAGACAAACTATTCCATTCCAAACTACACAACACAAACCCTCATACACAAACTATTCCATTTCAAACTACACAACACAAACCCTCATACACAAACTATTCCATTCCAAACTACACAACACAAACCCTCGTCGATAAACTATTCCATTCCAAAACTACACAACACAACACAGTCATACATAAACTCTTCATTACAAACTACACAAACACAAATGCCCATACATGAACCCGTCCACTACATCCTCAACAAAGTAGTTCTGGAAGCCAGCTGGGAAAGGAGAAGTTAATGTTCCGATTGTAGAGAGAGAGTGATGTGGTTTAAGTGGATCCATGCTGCGAAAAAGATCTAGCTAAACTTTCAGGGAAAAAGGTCATGGCAGGCTATGGAGGTCTGCAGATGTCTGCAGCCTCTGAGAAGAGAGTCAAACATAGAACACGATGATTTATAAAAATAAAAAAAACACACCTCAGGCTTCCCAGACAGGTTAGAGGAGGATGAGGAGAAGGATGAAGACGTTGACGATGGCGATGGCCGATAATGGTCAGATAATGACGATGACACATTCTTCTTGGATTCAATCAACATTTGCATTTATCTTTCACTTGCAAATAAACATGACTATTTCTTTCCCCCCGCAGTTGGTTTGTCAAGTTGACTTTAGACTTCTCTGAACTCTGCTATCGATGTTTGAAGAGCCAAAAAGTAACACTTGCAGTTAATTTAGAAAAGCGTCAGACTAAATTCAGGCCCGTGGATTTCATCCCCAGAAAGCTTTATGTAGACACAGAAAATGACATTACCATTCGTCATGCATTACTGAGCATTGTGAAAGTGTGGAGCTGAATCCTATGTGGGAATGTCTGTTGTTGTTCCGGCTTTCCTGCTCTCTTCTTTCTCTCCTGAGACGGGAGCGTAAACGTGAAACATGTAACAAGTGAGACGGTAAACATGTATAGCTCTCTCTGTCTGCAGAGCAGGGTGTGTGATAGATTGCATGTGCAGTGATGGGATGAGCCTGCATTCTGTATTTCCTGTACACTTTATATCAGACTGTACCCCCAAACTGAGCCTTGCTTTATTATCAGACTGTACCCCCAAACTGAGCCTTGCTTTATTATCAGACTGTACCCCCAAACTGAGCCCTGCTTTAATATCAAATTGTACCCCAAAACTGAGCCTTGCTTTATTATCAAACTCTACCCCCAAACTGAGCCCTGCTTTAATATCAAACTGTACCCCCAAACTGAGCCCTGTTTTAACATCGGACTGTACCCCAAAACTGAGCCCTGCTTAAACATCAGACTGTACCCCCAAACTGAGCCCTGTTTTAATATCAGACTGTACTCCCAAACGGAACCCTGTTTTAACATCAGACTGTACCCCCAAACTGAGCCCTGTTTTAATATCAGAATGTACCCCAAAACTGAGCCCTGTTTTAACATCAGACTGTACCCCAAAGCTGAGCCCTGTTTTAACATCAGACTGTACTCCCAAACTGAACCCTGTTTTAACATCAGACTGTACCCCCAAACTGAACCCTGTTTTAACATCAGACTGTACCCCCAAACTGAGCCCTGTTTTAATATCAGAATGTACCCCCAAACTGAGCCCTGTTTTAATATCAGATTGTACCTCCAAACTGAGCCCTGTTTTAACATCAGACTGTACCCCAAAACTGAGCCCTGTTTTAACATCAGACTGTACCCCCAAACTGAGCCCTGTTTTAACATCAGACTGTACCCCAAAACTGAGCCCTGTTTTAAAATCAGACTGTACCCCAAAACTGAGCTCTGCTTTACATACACTTAATACCAGACTATCCACACCTACTCAAGGTAATTACCTTGATGGTGGAAATGATTTCTGTACCTTAGCTGATTGTAACTTTACCTCTCTAGCTCTAGTCATTTTTGCTTACCATACATTTTCTTTAATAATAATAACTTTTTTTTATTAGTTGCCTTTGCTAAAGGCATCTGTCATATGACTAAATTATAGTATTGTTTTATCAGTTATAACAATAATAATAATTATTAGTATTATAATTATTATTATTATTGTTGTACTTTACTAATAATTCATCATCCATAACTGTGTTCCTGTGGTCCGTCTCGCTGGTGCTGGTGGTTCTGTAAGATGCTGACGATGTGCTGCGTTTCTCTCTCCTTTCATCCTTGTGAATCGCCAGCGCTTCCTGGAACGCTACCCAGCAGGCCTACTCCACGACCACACGCTCACCTCGGGCAAATTTAAAGATCAAACGGACAGATTGACTCCGTGCCTCCGTCCCGCTCAGCTTCGCGCTGAAAGCACATCCATGACTCTTCTGTTGTCTGTTTTGGGGGGAGGGGGCATTTTGGGTCTATTTTCCTGACTTGTGAGAAAAATGGAATTTATTATAGCACATTACAAGAGCTCTTTAAGAGAGGATATAGATTTTCCTCCTTCACTTGGTTTAAGTGTGGTTGCTTGCTCTCGTCTTCCTTCTACAAACATGTTACACTGAGACCTCTGAGGCTGTTAAACTATGTTTATAGCTCTGCGAGAGTGTATATTTTTTATCATGACTTTTACAGTTTCCTCTGTTTTACTCCACATTATCAGAGAAGCGCTTGTTAAGAGAACTGGAGAGAAACACGACCCAGATAAGACTGCATAGCTGAGAGGAGCTTCAGAGAAGTGTTCCAGTGTCTGAAATGAGCACAGCTTCTCTGAACATGGCCTGTCGCCATGGAGCTCTGTCTGAGCTCGCCCTACTGAACACGACCTATCTCCATAGAGCTCTGTCTGAGCTCACCCTACTGAACACGACCTATCTCCATAGAGCTCTGTCTGAGCTCGCCCTACTGAACACGACCTGTCAGCATGGAGCTCTGTTTGAGCTCGCACTACTGAACACGGTCTGTTGCCATGGAGCTCTGTCTGAGCTTGCCCTACTGAAAACGAGCTGTCGCCATGGAGCTCTGTCTGAGCTCGCACTACTGAACACGGTCTGTCAGCATGGAGCTCTGTCTGAGCTCGCACTACTGAACACGGCCTGTCAGCATGGAGCTCTGTCTAAGCTTGCCCTACTGAACACGGCCTGTCGCCATGGAGCTCTGTCTCAGTGCGTTGTTCTGAACACGGCCTGTCGCCATGGAGCTCTGTCTGAGCTCGCCCTGCTGAACACGACCTATCTCCATAGAGCTCTGTCTGAGCTCGTCCTCCTGAACACGACCTATCTCCATAGAGCTCTGTCTGAGCTCGCCCTACTGAACACGACCTGTCGCAATGGAGCACTGTCTGAGCTCGCCCTACTGAAAACGAGCTGTCGCCATGGAGCTCTGTCTGAGCTCGCCCTACTGAACACGAGCTGTCGCCATGGAACTCTGTCTGAGCTCGCCCTACTGAACACGGCCTGTCGCAATGGAGCTCTGTCTGAGCTCGCCCTACTGAAAACGAGCTGTCGCCATGGAGCTCTGTCTGAGCTCGCCCTACTGAACACGGTCTGTCGCAATGGAGCTCTGTCTGAGCTCGCCCTACTGAACACGACCTGTCTCCATGGAGCTCTGTCTGAGCTCGCCCTACTGAACACGACCTATCTCCATAGAGCTCTGTCTGAGCTCGCCCTACTGAACACGACCTATCTCCATAGAGCTCTGTCTGAGCTCGCCCTACTGAACACGGCCTGTCAGCATGGAGCTCTGTCTGAGCTCGCCCTACTGAACACGGCCTGTCGCCATGGAGCTCTGTCTCAGTGCGTTGTTCTGAACACGGCCTGTCGCCATGGAGCTCTGTCTGAGCGCGTTCTCCTGAACACGTAAGAGGTGGTAGGGGAGAGGGTGGCTGTATCCTTCATTCTCTGGGCTGGATGTGAAGGGCTGCCCCCTGCAGCTTTCAAGAGGGAGTGTCTCTAACAAAACATTTCGAACCCTCTGTGCCCCACTGTGTATTTGAAGAACAAAAAAAGAGACCTTTTATGAACATAACACACCTCAATAAGTAGAATGTGTTTATAACGCTCTAGCTTTGTACACTTTGAGGAAGGGTTTTTAATTTATATATATTCTAAAAGACTTGAGGCCGTCTGTAGCTAAGCTCATTCTGGCCGATTATCCGCCAGGAATCTGAACAGCACTGGGACCTCATCCGCAGTGCGCGGTTCCTTAGACCTCACTGTTTGGGCTTAGTCATTATCACAGGGCCAGGCTGTGCTGTCCATTACACTTCAGTATCAGGGCTACCGCTCCTTTTAAAAGTGCTTTTGGCTGATATCAGGATTGGAATACAAGAGAGTGAAAGATTAAAGGTGTCTGAGTGAGCCGGGTGGTCCTTTCAGGGATAGAGTGGGTTGCAGGCACTCAAATACCATAAAAAGAAGAGTTTAGTGAAAGAATTTGTGCCTGCATGTGGTTTTCTGCCTCCTCTTATGTCAGAGGTAAAATGGAACTGAGTGAGTGGAGGTCCCTACAAAGAGACTTCTGCCCTGGGTTTAGTGCTGCCATTTGCTCAAATGTCTCTGACAATTCACTCTATGTAGCTGAGTGTGTGTGAGTATAAGTGTGAGCGAGAGAGAGTGACTGTGTGTTTGTGCGTGTGTGTGCGTGTGTGTGTGTGTGCGTGTGTGCGTGCGCGCGTGTGTGTGCGTGTGCGTGCGTGTGTGTGTGTGTTGTGTGTGTGTTGAGTGAGTGAGTGTGTGTCAGTGTGTGTGAGTGATTCAGTGAGTGTGTGAGTGAGTGAATGCATGTGTGTGTGTTTGTGAATGAGTGATTCAGTGAGTGTGTGAGTGAGTGAGTGATTCAGTGAGTGTGTGAGTGAATGTGTGTGAGTGAGTGATTCAGCGAGTGTGTGAGTGATTGAGTGATTCAGTGAGTGTGTGAGTGAGTGAATGCGTGTGTGTGAGTGATTCAGTGAGTGTGTGAGTGAGTGAGTGATTCAGTGAGTGTGTGAGTGAATGTGTGTGAGTGTGATTCAGTGAGTGTGTGAGTGAGTGAATGCGTGTGTGTGAGTGATTCAGTGAGTATGTGAGTGAGTGAATGCGTGTGTGTGAGTGAGTGATTCAGTGAGTGTGTGTGAGTGAGTGATTCAGTGAGTGTGTGAGTGAATGTGTGTGAGTGAGTGATTCAGCGAGTGTGTGAGTGATTGAGTGATTCAGTGAGTGTGTGAGTGAGTGAATGCGTGTGAGTGAGTGATTCAGTGAGTGTGTGAGTGAGTGAATGCGTGTGTGTGAGTGAGTGATTCAGTGAGTGAGTGATTCAGTGAGTGTGTGAGTGAGTGAATGCGTGTGTGTGTGTGAGTGATTCAGTGAGTATGTGAGTGAGTGAATGCATGTGTGTGTGTGTGTGTGTGTGTGTGAGTGAGTGATTCAGTGAGTGTGTGAATGAGTGAGTGATTCAGCGAGTGTGTGAGTGATTGAGTGCTTGTGTGAGTGAGTGATTCAGTGAGTGTGTGAGTGAGACATCACACAGAGGACCTCTTAATGGAGGTGAATATATGGGACTGCATGATAACTCTGCTGGCATACCAGTCATAAAAGTGAACTCAGCCATAAAATAATTAATCTGTAGGTTTATACCACAGAGACATCTGTGAACACAATAACAGCAAGGACGCTTGCACTTACAGACATGTAAACAGCGCCATTAGCATCTCGCTAACAGATTTGTTTCACGCAGGTCAGGTGTCCGTGTCCGTTATCAGTGTGTGAACATGCAGTGCGTTCACAGCCTTCTCTTAGCTCAGCCAATGAGGAGGTAGCGACTGCCTGTCAGTCAGGCCTCAGTGGGCATGGCTCGTAAGACTCGGTCGGGTGGAATCTTCCTGTCTTGCGGTGATTGGCAGGACAGTCTGCCAGCTGTCTGGCTATACCGCTGCTCGCCGTGCCTCCATAGTGCTGTGAGCTCTACAGCTGTCAGTCAAACACACTTCTCTCTTCAGCCAAGAACAGAAGAACACAATAATACATAATGAGGAGAACAGGCCATTCAGTCCATCTTGAATATAAGAACATGAGAATCCATAATGGGGAGAACAGACCATTTAGCCGATGTAGAGTCCTCATTTACCTACAGCACTGTGTCAAGCCTGGATTTGAACACTCTGAGGATCTCTGCCTCTATTATATGACCTGGCCGGCTGTTCCACACATCGACTTCCTGATCAGGTCAGAATTCACCGTTGCTTATTTCTCCCTGTGCTCTCTTGATCTCCTGATAGTAGCTTATAACTCTATATCTAGCGTGAAATGCATACAGTATATGAAACGATACATTATGATCTGAGGAATAGGCCTTTTTTGTATTTTATATAAAAACAAAAAAGCAATTACCACACAAAGATGATTGTGGTTTTGTATACCCATAGGAATAGATATTTCCAACCCCCCCCCCCACACACACACACACACACACACACACACACACACACACACTTATACATTGATTTCCTTTCTAGCATAATGTTTTATGCAGACGTTAAAAAAACAACTAATAATAATATACATAAACATTTTTTTAAAAGACGGTTTGGAAGCGGAATTAATTTAGCGCCAGTGAATGTAATGCGATGTGACAGGCGAGAGACTGTCGGCGTGCCTGATGAAATGAGTGCTTGCCACACTATCGCTGGGGGCCTGTTGGATAGCGGGAGACGGTTTGGCTCCGCGGTACAGCAGCCTTCTCCTCATCTCTCAGAAATGAATGGAGAGAGGTGGCTGTTTCTGCATACTGTTGGGCTGCAGTCAGTGATGAGCATAATGGCAATCTTATGTATTTCCTATATGCATTTATGTATGCATTTCACGTGCAATACTGGTTGCTCACCTCTTTTTTACTGTTTATACCTCAGTCCACCTTCCAAGCGGCTTACAACCTCCACTAATTTGATCGTATTTTAACGATAATTTTATTTGGGAGGTATTTGTAAAAAGCGAAATTTTTTGTATATTTTCCCCACCCCTGACCTTTGACCCTCGTCCCCTCTTCCTGCTCCTTTCCCTGCTCCACGGAAGAGAGGAAGGAATGGGTGACTAATCCACCTCTCGTCCCAGCTCCTTCAGGGCCGCGGCGTCTGCCGTCATCCCGGGTCGCGGTGAGAAAGCGGCAGGAATAAAGATAACCGCTCAGAGTGTGGCACTGTGGGTCGCTGCGGAAGCCAGCTTTACCGAGGCCCTGCCAACAACCACGGGCACTGTCAGAAACGATTCACGTTCGGCAACAGAACCGGCCATGCCCGTCGAAGGCTTTGGGCCCCCGAGCGTAATAAGCCGCAGACGTGCGGCTACCGTCTGACGGTAATTACTATTCCGCGGCTAAACCCCGGCATTTTTCTCTGGCCGGTCTTCCTCTCGGCATTCCCGCCTGCGGGAATAACATTCCGGATTCTACCTGAACGCTCTTTTGTTTGAACAGTAATTTGAAGCTTCTCTGGCCTTTGCAGGAGAGCTCTGCTGTGTACATTTATGATATAAGCCCTGAGGACCAATAAGCCTCTCATCTGGATGCCCATGGTGAAGCCACACTTTGATCCCTCTGCGTTCAGCAGAGTGATTCTTATGTGTATGCTGTGGAGTGGCCTCTTGCTGAGACGTAGTGACCTTTCCCGCAGCTCTGTGAATGACACGGTGTTTCTTTTTCCTTTTTCCTTCCTCTCTTGATGAGTGATTTTGTTGGTTATGAGATGAAGAATATTGAGGTCCTCCCTTGATTTTTGATTTCATTTGTCATGAGATTGGGAATCCTGAGTTACTCTCCTGATTTGTGATTTTGACGGTTATGAGATTGGGATTTCCTGAGTTCCTCTCCTGATTGGTGAGATTGAGAGTCTCTGAAAGTTCGGTGTGCTGAAGGAAGGTCCAGGCTCCATGGTTACACACTTTCAGATGGATCCACCTTTCCGTCGTGACTTTGGATGTCTTTCCTCATTTTGGGTTTGGTTTTGTCAACTGTGCTTTATGATGCATCGATAAAACTTTTTAAAAAAATGTTGATTAAAATATGCAGGATCGATGTACATAGTAATCAGGGGTCAGTATATACAGTATTAGTCAGTGAATAGACATCAGTGGTCAGTGTGTATTAGTCAGTGCTTAGACTTCAGTGGTCAGTGTGTATTCATCAGTACTTAGACTTCAGTGGTCAGTGTGTATTAGTCAGTGCTTAGACTTCAGTGGCCTGAGTGCCTCCACACTCTGCATAGAAAAGTAGTCCCGTTAAAATGCGCTCTATCCTGATCTCTCTAGGTGAGACCTGGTGCCAGAAATCCAAGCAATTGTATTGCTTACAATATTACAACTTCAGCACTGCAGTGGAAATAAGTCGTGACTTTATTGCGATATCTTGATAGATTATGTACCATGTGCATATCTGTGTATTGTATTTGAATGTATCAAAGGAATTCAATCCATCAATCAATCAATTAATCAATCAACACGAATCATAAATATGGGATATTTTTCTTATGTTAGTTTTAATATTTTCGGAAACAACAAAAACTTTGATGCCTGGGCAGACGCTGGACTTTCTGTGACACCTAAAAAGAAGATAAAACTTCAATTCCGCACAAATGAACCAAATAACAAAAGGCACGAAGACATGGATGAAGCCAGACCGCTAAAATACATCGCCAGCAGCGCACACATGTTGGATGTTGTAATCCCTCCCACCCCCCTCAGCTCAAACATTCCTCTATGAGCCTGATCCTGGAGAACCACAGGGTCTGCTGGGGTCCCCAACCCTGGTCCTGTAGCGCCACAGGGTCTGCTGGGGTCCCCAACACTGGTCCTGGAGAACCACAGGGTCTGCTGGGGTCCCCAACCCTGGTCCTGTAGCGCCACAGGGTCTGCTGGGGTCCCCAACACTGGTCCTGTTCCACCGTTGAGTTTGTTGGGGTCCCCAATCCTAGTCCCGGAGGGGCTGCCAGTTTTAATTGTTACTCAGCACTTAATTGAAAAATAAAATCAGTCGATTACTCTGCCTCTTCAGTGGAGAAGCTGAATTAGCCTGTAGGCAGCTAACTCGCCTCTCCTGGTTTTTCAGGTGAAAACCCCCGTGGCTCTCCTGGAGGGGAGCTGAGTGTCCCCACAGCCATAGCGCACCGTGCCGGGGCGGGGGGGCTGACAGATCCCGGCGAGTGGAGGGGTCTTTATTATGCCAATCCGGCTTTAATCAAAACGACCGAATGGAGAGATAGAGAGGCGACGTGTTTTACAGACCCACGGAGCCACACAAAGGGATTCAATTCTTCCTCTCTGTCAGGCGAGCCGGGCCTGTCACCAACCCCCCCCCTCTATTTCCGTCTAATCTTCAAAGGAGTGTTTAAAGGTATGACTCGGCGCCGGGCGCAGCTATCAGAGCTCTCCCAGTATATCTCCCCGCGAGACAATTTCCGGCGCAGCTTAAACATCCCTACCAGAGTGATCTTTAGGGGTCCGCAGTGCTTCAATCTGGGTGCTTTATTTGTCAGAAGCGCACGGCAGCGTGCGCTTTAGAGGAGGCCGTTAGCGGGGCGGCGGCCGGCGTGGCGTGGCTATGCACGCCCATTAAAAACCCAATTACCCCCTCAACACTCTCCTTTTTATTGGGCAGATGAAGAAAATGTACAGCAATCATAAAAAGTCAATATGGAAACAAGATAGCTGCTGTCCGCCGTGAATCAAATCGCCAGCTCGGATCTAATGTTTAATTCAGAGCGACATAAATCACGGATGTATGAACAATATTGCACTTTATTACAGTTTTACATTTATTTTACGGGGAAGGGTGATCTATCTCACAGGGAACACCTCTCTCTCTTTCTCATTCTGTCTCTTTCTCTCTCTTTCTCTCTTTGCATTTCTCTCTCTCTCTCTTTTCCCCATCTCCACCATGTGCTGAGCGAGACGGCATTGATCCTGCCGCATCGTATGTTTACTCGCGGTTCCTTTGTGGACGACCTCGCTGCATCTGTGCTACTTCATCCCCAGGGGCATAGTGGGGGAGGACCGAATAACTTTTTGATGTGTGTGTTCATTCAGAGTTCAAATCAATACTGAAAAGTGAAAATACATTCTGAATACAACAGCACGGGACATATTTCAAATGCGGGGCGGAAGACGTGCAGGGGGGTGGCCACAATGATTATTCTACAAAGAGTGTTTATGGTTAATGCATGCAAATGTATTCAAATTCAAGGTTCCTCTGTGCGATTGATTTTGCTCTCTATTGCTTTGTTTCAATGCAAAAACCATCAACAACAACAGATGAAACTTTAAATGGGAAACTCACCGTGGTAACCGTGGTAATTCTGTGCAACTCAAGAACACCCTATCTAATGAGACTTATTTTATGGTTCGGCATAAATAAGTAAGCAAATAAATTAATTTTAAAAAATGTGTAGATTACTCTGCTCGGAACATGGAATGAAAACGGCGGGCGGACGCAGCTCCGCAATCGCGGCTTCCTTACCGCCACCCCGCCCCGTCCCCCCTCCCGAATCGCGATCCGCGGCCGGCTCTCACGGGTTCCGTTCGGAGTAGGAGTCGCTACGCTTTTAAGACGGAGAATTTCCACCCATGGGGGGGGTGGGGGTATGCGTTTGTTGGAAAACAAAAAGAAAGCTGGCCCCATTCCTGGTGCAGAATGAAAGAGTGTGTGGCCCTTCTGTGCCTCGTGCGCGGGTGATAAATTGGAATCTCTCTGTGCCACGCGGTCTAGAAACTTCTTTTGCTCCTGCTGGATTTCTCCCCCTTTATACGCCCTGAAGGTTGTATGAGGCCTGAATGAATGATATCTTGTTGTTTTGTTCTCGGTTTTTTTTCTTTCTTCCTTTTCACATTTAGGTCAGCGGCGGTTCACCTTTGTTTTCCTGTGGTGGCTCGCACACCTTTATATCCCTCGCAACCTCTTATGAGGTCTCGGATTCAATCATAGCCATGCATTCAGTTCGGCTCAGCCGGCAAATATATCGGACAATTAAATGGCATATCGTTAATGCTGCACCACAGACATGAATAGGTATGAGATTTCAGGCGTTGTGTAAAGTGCCATCTGAGTGTTTGTGTCCCGTGCATGTGCTTTGTCTAGGCTCGCTCGCATCTGAAACGATAAGCTGTTGGAGAGGCGGGATAATAGAAGGTTTTGATTGGACGTTTTGAGGCGGCGATGTCATTAGAGACGTTATGGAGCGGCAGTCCCTTGTGGGCGTAAGGGACGGTGCGGATCGTCAGTGAGTGTGCGAGACGCGCGCGGGGTGGGAGGGGGGCGGGCGTTATCGACACGGCGCGTCGGGGAGAAAGGGGCGGGTTCGAGTTGAGCAGCACTGGAACGCTGGCTGTTGCTCTGCTTGGATCAATAGGAAGATGCTGGCGGCATCTGTTTCTGGACCATTGGATAGTTTGAAATACAGAACGGTTTTATTGACAGAAAGCAAGGTCCTTTCCGTGCTGTAATTATGGTACCGCTCAGGTTATTTCACACCACCATGCGATCGTGTGCGTGCGTATGCTTTGATTCACAGTATTAGGCGTGAGATATAAAGTTCAATGTAGCTGGGGCGCATTGTGTGGCGGTGCTTTATTCAAAGCCCCTCAAGGCTGGCTTCTTTTTATAAGTACAGTCAAATTAACAAACGCTGCTTACAGGCTTCTTGGAATTTTGAGGGTTTTTGGATAAGGATGAATCTAAGATTTCTCAGATTTAAATAAATATTTAGGCCATATACATTTTTCCCCTCTAAACATCAGAACACTCAAACTCTGATATCTGTGGCTCATGTCCACCGCTACTGTGTCTTCCTGGTTCAGTTTGCATCTCAGCTCCAGCGATCAAAATTTTTTCAGATTTGCTGATTAGCTAATATTAGCACGTTTTTTCCCTTATAATACAGAGGTGTGAGCAGCTACCCCAGGTAAGAGGCCTTATTTGGTCTGCTCACCATTTTTTCTCTCTCATTCCTACTCTCTCTATCTCTTTCTGCTCACTATTTTCCCACAGTTGGGGGCTTGTCACCCCACTCCCAATATCAAAACTCTGCCTGTACCCCCAAATATAAGTCTTATATTTTATTAAATGTGTTTGTCCATCGTTTAAAATGGGACATACAGTGTTCTATTGGTGGCATACATTCCCTGCGCTAGGGACTACTGCTTAGTTTGCTGAAATCTACCAATCTCTCTAGAAAATCTCAACGGAAGCATTATTCACTGATAACGGTGAAAACGGAAAATCGCTGCCCCTTTATAACATTGCGCACGTCATTGTGTGACATTACGAATGTGCCGGGAAATAAAATGTTAATAAGATGTGAAATGTGGCGAACAGACGAGACGGGGAATACATCACATATAGGGGTCCTGAGACGAAGAGGCGGAGTGTCAACCCAGGCCCAAAACTCCACCGCATTAATCTTTATCTTCAATTCTGTGTCATCTTAAATAATTATTAAAATGATGGGATTCGGTATGGAAATGTAGGAGATTAATCTTGCTGGAAATCACAGGGCATAAGGCCACTGTTCACTACTGTACTGAACGACTGGATCTAAGTCTGAGAGAGGAATAAATCAGCTTCTAACCCTGAAAGCTATTGAAATGACTGTTGACAGGATAAACATTTAATTTCACGGAGATCTATATGCCGAGAAACTATTACGCCGCGCCGATGCTACGTTGAGAGATTACAGGTGTAATTAGTTTGGACTGCTACGTTTTAGGGTGGTAGAAAGCAGAATAATTTGATCTATCCACTTTCAGGCAGGGTGGACGCGTTGGTATTGTGTATCCAGTGGGTAGCAATGATGCTTTCTAAAGGTTAATGTCTAGGAGGACCCCACCTCCTCTTCCCGAGGGGACAATGGCAAGGACAAATTTGACTCGGTACCACACATGGTGATGTCACTGTGCTGATCCGACTGCTCGGCCCAGAGACGGCTCAATTGCTCAATTCATTGAAGCGGAATCGTTATGTATGCATTTTACCGTCCACTTCAGTTTGTGAACTGATTTCTGTGCTGGTGATTGGTGAAGGGGGGTGGGGGGTGGGGGGTTATGTTGGGTTGGGAAGAAGGAGGAAGGGAGGGAAGTATCCTGCTTGAAGTTATTTCAAAAACATCCGGTTACTATAGCGCCGTAATAATAGAATAGAATAGAATAACTTTTATTTCGTGCAAGGGAACTTCAGTTGTAGCCCCAGCAACAACAAAACAGACATAGACAGTGGGGCAGACCCACAACACACAAACAAACATATCAAACAAAGACATCCAACAAAATCCTTACATCAATCAAGTGAATTAAGTGAATTAAGTGAATTAAGTGAATTAATGCAATACATGATGAAAAATAGCCCCCGCTGTCCCGAGATGTCCAGTGTCACCAAGCAGTCCAACACACAAACTCCGCTTCCACGACTCTCCTCCATACACGCAGCGCCACGGTCTCTGTACACCGCCGAAACGGAGCACTGACCTGTGTCAATCTTCCCAGTCGTCTCCTCACTCCTCCCCCGCATTATGTTCTCCTTCCCTGGTTGCCTTTTGAAGATTGTCTGCACTTCCCGGATCAGTCCCGACATCTTCAACTCTGGTGAAGAGCGATGGTAAACTTTGTTGCTGCAGTCTGCCGATCCAATGGACATTCCCGAGCATATGTTGCGAATGCGTCTTCATGGACGACCACAAACAAAATTATATCGACTAGACAATTCGTCAATATTATCAAAACGAGCAGCAGGAGGGCCCTGAAAAATCTCCAGCTCGCTTCCCCGTCCCACTACAGACACACAGCGCATGAAAAAAACTAAGACAAAAGCCAGACACAACCAAACACATTCAAATTAACAAACACGAACACGAGAGACAGCTGGACTACATGTCGCCATGACAGCGCCACGTGAATTGGGTTCAAGCATTGTGTTTATGTTCAGCATAAAGGTAAAAGATGGTGTTAAAAGGCAAAATTAGGCTGGGCACCGCTGGTCAAATTGCATCTTTTGTTGAACCTTTAAGTGAAAAGAAGAGAACACAACCTCTGTATGATACAATTTTATAGATTAATTATCTCTGCTAATTTTAATGCAAAATTTATATGTATTCGCTGAATTTAACAGATTGAAATAAAATAATTCAGCGGCATGTTTGTACCCTGCAGTGGAAGTTGTGTTAACTCATTTTCACTTAGAGATTCAGAACATGCCATTTTACCAGGGGTGCTCAAACGTTTGCACACCACTCTATTATGGGAATGTTAATCTTGCCATTGCTGTTTGTGATTATGCAATATTTTATTGTTAAATGTCAAATAAACAAAAGTCCATTTTGGATAAACCGTATATAATTGTCTTTCATGTATATTGTTATGTAAATGAGAAGCAGCCACGCTTAGTTGGTGGACCAATAAAGTCATTACGCCTGAAGGAAACCTGCTCAACATTATATAAAGTGAAACTGATTACTTTCACATTTTCAAAACCTTTGGAGTGGTTTAAATTGAAAGCAGTGATTGAAATTAGATGCATTCCTGGAGGTTTCCAGTTATCCATAGTGGAATTTTTTTTAAATCTTGCATTTATTTAATAGGGACAGATACATATCAGAGATATTGACATTCAGCTTTTACTTTCAGATTTTTTTCATGCATTTGATCACACTTTGAACAAAGTCTCAATATAAAGGCTTTATATAGCATATATAAAGCCTTCATAAATATGACATAATGGCTTCATAAATCATTCATAAGAAAATATCATGCTTCATAAAGGGTGACATAACACAGTATACAACGTTATGCCAAATATGTCACAGTTAGCCTGACATCACATATAAGCAGGTTTATGTCACCCTGTATAAAGTTTAGCCATTAGCCAGGTGACATTGTTGGTTATGTCACATTTGTCATTACATGTTACATAATAAAGTGTTATGTCACCCTTTATGAAGCATGACATTTACTTATGCATGATTTATGAAGCATTATGTCACCTTTAGGAAAGCTTTATATATACTATATAAAGCCTTTATACGAAGACTTTGTTTAAAGTGTGACCATGCATTGTATTAGATGTTGGTCTGTCATATGTGTATTTGTAACACATTTTACCTTTTGGACATATTTAAGAATAAGGTTTAATTAGCCGTATCATTGCTGTTACATTGTTATTTCACTGTTTCCAGGTGTATTTGTGTATAGAAATAAGCTTAAAGACTTAACTTTCTTGACTTTTTAAAAAATTAAGTTGATTGGTTAAACGCATGACACATGACATTCATAGCTTACGCTAATTGCTATTGGTTCTGCCTCAGTGTTGATGCTAGCTCTTGTGTCAGTGAGACAAGTTTGCGTTTAGCCGCTTCACACCCCGGATAATGACACTTCAGTTATTGATTTTTTTAAATATCAGATTAGCAGCCTGGTTAGGGGGCTTTTCTGTGCCCTGAGTGTGACAGCCGCTGAAGACGCAAACTAGGCGGGAAAAGGTCATTAAGACAGCAGCTTGGCGGGATTGAAAAGGCCATTCTGAATTTGTCTGTTAGGCCGAAGGCCCCTTGTCTGTTTCACTTTCCTCCTTGGTCTCGTCTGACACGTTACACGCCACGGCACACGCAGCCCGCCGCCGCCGCAGCCAGCGGTCTGCGGCCCGCAAGACGGGGCCGTCGCCCCGGCGACACGGCGCATTAATTAGGGCGTGGAAATTGGAGAGGCTGATCTGCTCATGCGCAAAGGCGGGAGCGGCCGCCGCCGCGCGCGGAACATATGGGGCCCGGGTCTGTTGTCAGGCAGTCGTGCTCCGCCATGTGCGAAAGCCTCTGGGAACGCTGGGAATTAGGCGTGTTAAATGTGTTAAATGGGGGCGATTCCCAGCACTGAAAACACAGGGGAGGGAGGGGTTACTGCTTTCTGCTTTTGTGTGCATTTTACACACTGTCCAAACTTTTTTGAAATTGGGGTTTGTATATTATAATAAAAATGTTTGTAAAACTTTGGCCCCACATATTGTCTGTCCCATATGAGAGAGAGAGAGAGAGAGAGAGAGAGAGAGAGAGAGAGAGAGAGAGAGAGATGTTGCACCTCTGCCAGTCCCCAGCTGAACCCCTCTGTGTCTCTGGGATTTACGATGTGGCGGTTTTTCTTTCTTCCAGCGTGTTAGCTTTTCCGCGGGACTCGGCAGATTACCTCACTCATCTAGCACCACGGTAAATAGGTGCTTTATTGTCTCCGGAAATTACTGCTGGGACCCAGGGATGAGAAACGCCTGGACTTTATCAAATGTAGCAGCGGCAAACCAAAATACTGCCCTTCCAATAAGCGCATATTAAAGTGACAGCCACCATAGCGTCTGCTATTCGTCATTTCGCTTTAATGCGGAACAAAACGCTCTCTGACTCTGGCAAGGTGATCTCTGGGCCAAAGAGCTCGGCCTCTTGGGAATTACGCTTCCATAAGGAAGAGCGTTCTCATGATGATGCGATTGGCTGGTTAGATGCTACGTGCTAAAACCATTAACCGTGCAGCCCAAGTCTGCTCCAGCTGGAAGGATATAGATCTGTTTGTGTTTATCGAAGCACCTGCTTCAGTGCTCTCATGTCCCCATTAAGTTGCGCACAGCAAATAAAACATAAAAAGACCGGGCTCATACTCGGCCATCGATTACAAAACCGTGTAATTTACTCTGCCTGCGCATTAGCTGCAGGACTGTCGAACGGCGGGGGAACCGGTCAGGGGCCGTTTCATCTCTCTCCCGCTGTCGTGATCGCCGCCCAGGTTAAAATAGGTCCGTCGGTTCGACGTTAGCGCATTTGCTCTTGTGCGTGAGAAAGCTATTTCTCTTACACATCGCTGAGAGCTCGCCAGTCGGCGGGAGGAGAGAGGAAGGGCTTGAACGTGGCTCAGACATGCAAATTTCCTGTCACTTACACATGAAAATCTAAAAAAAAACAACAACTGCCAGTCAGTTTGTCTGATGGGCCTACAGCCCAGTACTTTATAGAGTATTAAAAGAATTCAATAAAGACCAGATTTTTTGCTGACACATTGAAACATCACTTGCTCCACTGTGATTCCTTCCATGTTCAGATTTAAAATAAATAAATGAATAAATAAATAAATGCATTCTGCCCTGTATGTCCCTATTGGTAACTGGTAATTGGAAGTAGTGTAGAAAAATATGCAAATTAGGCATCTGTTATTTCTCTGGGATGCTGGGAAACGCAGTCTGGTCTTTTGCTTACGTCACATGCTTTTGCATCCTAGACAAGCAAAGCAGAGCAGATCCTTGCCAAGGACCACTTCCACATTATTATCATTTATGCCAGCAACTGCAACTAATACTTTATTTTAAGTGTATTTCGGTGAACTCCAAATATACTTGTATTTTTCTTATGTTCTTCTGATGGCCGACAAGCCTTATGCTGTATGCCTGTGGAATATTTCAATTAATTGTGTACATTCAAACTCACGCAGGTTTTTGTAGATATCGTTTTAAAATTTTATTTAATGAGAAAAGACAACTCTGATGATAATTTAATGATTTAAATACGACCATATTATTCATAGAAATGCAACATGGAGAATGACATGATTACTTTCCTTTAACCGCTTCTGTTAAATGCCCTTTCGATGTCCAGAGGAACACTGAGGCCTCGTACGCACCAGCACTTCAACCCGTTTTGAAAACCGTTTTGGGCTCTTTAAAGCCATCAAATCCACGCTATCGGGGGTTTTCTAAAACGTTTTCATTTAAAACCCCTCGGAGCTCGGATCGGAAACATTTCAAAAACTAAAACCCGAATGCGTACGAGGCCCGAGTGAAGCAGCTGAGTAACACCGAGCGTTGCAGAATGATTCTAAGTTTACTGACAAGGTGGCCTTCCAATCAGCATGGGGCCCGCCTGCATTCTAAGTGGCCTCCGCTTCAGGCCTAAGCAGTTCGCCAGACTGTATTTTATTTGAATTTTTTTCTTTATTTTTCCATTATGGGCATTTAGAAGAGTGATTTACACAGCTTGCGTTCGTTTCTTACATTGCACTTATACAGAGGCACATTCTTACTAAAGCTTAGTACTGTAAAAAAAATATTGCCCTTCTCCAACTCATAAAAAAACAAGATGACATTTTGCATTGGCTTTTTTGAGTTGAATTAAC
Organism: Ilyophis sp. 1 JC-2022; assembly: GCA_022702515.1. Taxonomy (NCBI): domain Eukaryota; kingdom Metazoa; phylum Chordata; class Actinopteri; order Anguilliformes; family Synaphobranchidae; genus Ilyophis; species Ilyophis sp. 1 JC-2022. The sequence continues at coordinate 10,971,336 of CM040396.1, read as the reverse complement.
TCATCTTTTTTTTAAGTAGGATGAACACAATTACATAACTTTAAGTAAACTCATCAAAATTAAGTACAGATTACTGGAAGTAGCCATATTATTAAGTTATTAAATATTATTATTATTTTATTGTTAATGTTAACTCACTTAGGCTACTACACATGAGATTTAACTCAATTAACTTGAGTACAGGTTACTAGTAGTAGCCGTATTATTAAGCCATATTATTACATTTAGGGTGCATAAACATTCAACTCACTTCCATTACGCTTCATTAACACAGTTAATCAAATCATTACATTACTTAAATAAAATGTTTAAAATAAATTGTTGTATGTATACTGACACTTTTTGAGTACACCCAAAGTAAAGTGATGCTGTTTACAATAAAAAATAATAAATATTATCTAGTATCTAGCTATTAAATATATGTTAAAACTGCGTGAGGATGCAGAATTTTTTACAGAGTATTTTAGTACCTATGTATCATGCTCTAGGGTACAAATGCAAAGGTATTTCCATTGGGAATTGGACCTACAGCCTTGGAACCTATAGTTCCCATAGCATTATGCTACACCACATTGGAGAGGGCTCAATTTCAGAAAAGAAATTGGTTATGATTGTGACCCATCGGGGCGGAAGTGTCGCATAATGATTCGGCAAGGGGGTTTGCAACTCCAAAGTTGTCAGTTTGCATCCCGGCTGGGGCACTGCCTATGTACCCTTGAGCGTGGTGCTAATCTGGAAGTGCTTCAGTAAAAATCCAGCTCAATGAATGGATGGTATGTTAAAGGATGTAAGCTATATTGATCTCTCTAGATAAATGCCAAATGCCTACAATTATGTGAATATACATTTATCTTCTATTTATGCCACTTATTGTGATTATCATGGAGATGCCTAATAATGAGGCTTATGCGAGCTATAATTCACAGTAAAAACCTGCGTACAACAGACAATAATCTATCTAATCTGTCTGTATGTCTGTCCGTCTACCTGCCTGCCGAAAGGACAGCCGTGAAGCTTCACCTCTGTTTTCAACCTGTCCATAAATCGTGTGTTCCTCTGAAATGGTGCAATCAGGCTTGTGTGAAAAAAGCGGTTGGCATTTTGTAATGGCAGAGGTGCATGATGGGAAGGCCAATGTAAAACAGGGGAGGCTGGAGTGAACACATTTAATCAGGCCTGTTCAATGATAATGGCCTGGTTAGGCCGTGGGGAAGATTGTGGCTCTGCTCCGCGTTGATTGGCTCCATCTCAGCCCAAGGTCGGAGTGATTGATGGGCGCCGGCGCTCATCGCACGCCCTGCTCGCCGATGAGGTCCGCGTCATTTCTATGATGAATAGTTTGATTTGGTGCACCATGTGGCGTCCTCGGTTACAGCCAGGAGTGAAGATGGGAATGACTCAAAACAAATTCAGACCGTAGTCATACCTCCCTCTGTACACACCTGTACACATCCTCTGTACCTCACACCTGTACACCACACCTGTACACATCCTCTGTACCTCACACCTGTACATCACACCTGTACACACCCTCTATAAACTCACTCTAAAGCCTCTATACATACTATATACACACTCTGCAGACCCTATATAAGCACTCTATAAACCCTCTATAACTTTATTATATATATTACACACACTCTATGCACTCACTATACACTATCTATACTTTTTCAATAGATCCCATATAAACATGCTATAGACTGTTCATAAACCCTCTATGAACCTTCTATATACCCTTTGTAGATCGTCTGCACCAGGGGTGCCCAATCTTATCCAAAAATCGGCCGGTGCGGGTGCAGGTTTTTGCCCAGCACCTGATTCAACGAATTAACCAATCGCGGTCTTCAACCAAGACATTGGTCAGTAGAATCAGGCATCGTAGTGCTGGCTAGAACAAAAACCTGCTCCCACACCGACCCTTTCCTTCGATTGGACACTCCTGCTCTTTACATTGAGTTATGTGTGTCTCTATCTTCTGGTTACTGCTCCCTAATAAATCCAAAGTAGAAAAACCAATGTAATTTATCTCCAAATGTATTCAGCTCCTGAACTTGTTTCAGTGACTTAACTTTTTCTTTTAAAGGTCTTATTCACTTTTTTTTTTAAAGTACATTTTGAGAACTGTGGCAATGCTGTACTATCTGTCTGTCTGTCTGTCTTACAACCTACTCACAGTGCAAAATTCGAGACTCAATCAGCTTGTAATTATGGCACAGGTACCATTAAGAGTAAGTGAAAAATATGTGCGGTGCGTGGTCCGGCCCGTATCTGCTCAGTTACAACACTCAAGCCAATGATAGCTGGGGGTCGGGTGTCCGTGTCAAGTGCGGAAGCGCACACTTTGGATAAATGATACTGCCTGTCTGATTGAGTAGTTTAACGGGATCACCGTGAATTACCATCGTTTCAGCGACGCTGTCCAAAGACCGCTCGCATAATTGCTCTCGCTAATCGTCTCCTTGTTATTCTTCTCAGATAGGTCGTTTAAAAAAAAAAGTCTAAAACCTGATTATTCGGTTATTTTCCCTCTCCCTGCTTCAACACCTGCCAGCTGAAACCAGCGACGCAACGTCCAAATATTTAAAAACGTCTCCATATTTAATCTGGGAGGAAAGACCTAATATTATTTAACTGAGTCCAGACATCTTATTGGTTTAAAAGCTCATGTCGTTGAGCCAGGGTCATCGGTGCTTGTCCAGTAGAAGCAGTGGGTTTTCGCATAACAATCAGTGACCATTTCAGAGCCTATAGTGTGTGGAGCAACTTGCAGGGTGAGATGCAGACAACCTTGGGGTGTATGACTCAAGGCAAGACGCTCACTAGTCTGGAGGCAAACGACGAACCGAGGATGTTATGGGCTGAGCGGCTTTGTTTTCCTGATTATGTGTTCTAATGTTCTAGATGGGCTGAATGGCCTGTTCTCATTATGTGTTCTAATGTTCTTATGTTCTAGATGGGCTGAATGGCCTGTTCTCCTCATTATGTTCTAGATGGGCTGAATGGCCTGTTCTCCTCATTATGTTCTAGATGGGCTGAATGGCCTGTTTTCATCATTATGTATAATTATATTTTTATGTTCTAGATGGTCTGACTGGCATGTCCTCCTCGTTATGTATTATTATATTTTTATGTTCTAGATGGTCTGACTGGCGCATGTCCTCCTCATTATGTATGTACTTAGCATGTTGCTATGTTCTCATGTTCTTGTGTTCCCTGGTTTCTGTGCAGGTTCCTTCATGGTGGTAAATGGTTCTGGCCGGGCCTCTGGTCAGAAGGCCCACCTGCTCCTTCCCACGCTGAAGGAGAATGACACCCACTGCATTGACTTCCACTACTCCCTGTCCAGCCGAGACAGCTCCAGCCCCGGCACACTCAATGTCTACGTCAAGGTGAACGGCGGCCCGCAGGGAAACCCCGTGTGGAACGCCTCATCCTCCATCACAGAGGGCTGGGTCAAGGCCGAACTCGCCATCAGCACCTTCTGGCCCAACTCCTACCAGGTACCCTACGTGTACACGGCAACACACAACACTTAAACATCGACAGTACTTCTGCCAGGTACCGTACGTATCCACGGCAACACACAACACTCAAACACCTACTTCTACCAGGTACCGTACGTGTCCACGGCAACACACAACACTCAAACACCTACTTCTACCAGGTACCGTACATGTCCATGGCATTGTACAACACAAACACATTCTAGCCCAACCGCGTACATCCCATAATAACAGGTAACGCGTCTGAACTGTGCCACTTGACTCGTATCTATGTCCATGCACTGAAAAACAGTTAAAAACATGTCTCATGTCACATGACCAGCTGCTTGACCTTCATTTATAATTGAATGCAGGTCTTTTCAAATGTATAGTTCTGGAAAACCATGGTTTGGAGACTTACTTTTGATGCTTTCTGCACCTGCCATACTTTGACAAGCAACACACAACAAAACAAAAAAGCCTTATTTATTTATTTCAACACAAAGTTTAGGTGAAAAAAAGTTGATTGAATCTGGAGTTCAGTGGCATAGGTCTCATATTGTGTGAAGGTGAATGATGATTTTTTTCAGACGGTGGGAGAGACATGTCCGCCTCGTAAGCTAGTGAGCTTCTCTATTTCACCTCTGCCACGTCATTTGGGATGAGCAGTTTTTCAGTCACGGTGACCGTGCCCCCCATGCCGAGTGAATGATTGATATCTACTCATCTTCTGTTTGTAACTTATGAGATTTTTTGGGAAACCAGGTGGGATTTCGTTACTTCAGAAGTTTAGACCCAAATCACTTTTAGGCATTGAGCACAACCTCTTATTCAGAACCACAAAGACAAGTGCACACATACTGGTTTAGCCAATGAGCAGAGCTGATGCCGACTAATCAGGCTCACAACCAATAGTAATTATCATTACATAAACCTACAGCATAACTTTTACTGTAAGCACCACACTAGGTACCACATGGGGGATTTGAGGATGTGGTACTTTTAGAAGCAGATGGGTTTGAGTGTTATACGTAGCATAGGTAGGGCTTGACAACCCATGATAAATACACAGGGGTCAGTGTTGGGTCAGCCATTATGTAGTGAGATGTCTTGCACACAAGCCATGAGTCTATTTTTACAGTATTATAAAGGGTGGTCAATATTTGCCACATGTTTTTACTCACATATGGTTGGCTTTCAGACATAAGAAGTGATGTTTATATGGATTTGGGATCTATAATGTGGTTCCCTGATCCTGACCGAAACCGAAGGGGAACATTCCAGTATTGCGGTCGGAGAGGCGGGTTGAATTCAACCAAACATTGTCGAAATGATTGTGTCTCATCTCTGTCTCTTTGCAAATGGTTTCGTGCAGTTATGTACTTCAGTAGCAGAATTGATTCTTTTTTTTTTTTTGTTTGAAAGAAACTGTAAAATGAATATGGTAATTACACTGCCTGGCCAAAAAAATATTTAGTTGGACTGCCTTTAGCTTTGATTACAGTGCGCATTCGTCGTGGCATTGTTTCAAAAACCTTATGCGACGTCACAACATTTATTTCCGTCCAGAGTTGCATACTTTTTTGGCCGAGATCTTGTATTGATGACGGGAGAGTCGAACCACTCCGTAAAGTCTTCTCCAGCACATCCCAAAGACTTTCAATGGGGTTAAGGTCAGGACTCTGGTGGCCAATTCCTGTGTGAAAATGATTCTTCATGCTCCCTGAACCACTCTTTCACAATTTGAGCCCGATGAATCTTGACATTGTCGTCCTGGAATATGCCCATTGATGGGATTACCTGGTCATTCAGTACATTCAGGTACTCAGCTGACTTAATTCTATTGCTGAATAACGTTGCTGAGCCTAGACCTGACCAATTGAAGCAACCCCAGATAACAACACTGCCTCCAGAGGCTTGTACAGTGGGCACTAGGGCGGCTGTGGCTCAGGAGGTTGAGCGGGTCGTCCGCAGATCGCAGGGTCGGCGGTTCGATCCCCGGCTCCTCCTGTCCACATGTCGAAGTGTCCTTGTGCAAGACACTGAACCCCAAATCGCTCCCAATGAGCAGGCTAGCACCTTGCATGGCAGCTGCCGCCATTGGTGTGTGAATGTGTGTGTGAACGGGTGAGTGAGAGGCCATTGTAAAGCGCTTTGGATAAAGGCGCTATATAAGTGCAGTCCATTTTTTTTGGCCAGGTAGTGTCGGTCAGTGTGCTAGGTTTCATGTAGCAGTTTTGAGTCAAGTTTTATGCCTCACAACCACTGTTAACCTAACTGCTGTTTAGCCAACTTGAATACTTCTAAGAACAGGAAATTGACTCCAGGAAAAGGTTCTGTAACTAAAGTTTGGTCACCTTCATGCAATTATTTTATAAATCTCCGGTCTTATCTCTTCCCGTTGACGCACGTGAAATAACCTTTGTGGGTAACACTTTCTATAGCATCTCACTCTCTTTTTTATCTCACTCTCTTTTTTTATCACTCCATCCCTGTAGAGACTGAAGGTGAAGACAGCCAGTAGAGGTAGAAGAGATCAAAGATTTGCGCAGTCAGAAATAAAATGTCAATAAACCTGTTTCTCATCCGCAGAATCGTGTCCTTGAACACATGGCTTGGTAATCACCTCACAGAGCAGCCACACTGTAACAGGAAAACAAACATTTGGGCAGTAGTGTGAATATTTAGGCGTTTACTCGTTCTGTAATCAAATATTAATTTAGTCTCCAGATGCATATGACGAGAAGATAATCCAAAAGCCTTTTCCTGTTTGTATTCCCATCTCTAACACTTTTTCCATTAAGGAGGCTTGCAAAGAGATATTTGATTATTTATGATATGTAGAGTTATTAAACAAGTCTTATTAATTTGTTTTATGATTGGAATGATTGCCATTTATTGCCCAGGAGCCTGAGAGTGCTTTATTGCTGTTGTAGTATCCAACTGTGTGGTATTGAGGAGAATGATAATAACCTGCTGTGTGTTTGACTTGTAAAATGAGCACAAGTGAACAAAAATACCACACAACCGGAATATTTACCAAACATGGGGTGCCATTCAGAATGTAATACCCTATACCTCTCTGATTATTATTATTATTATTATTATTAATGTTTTAAAGCTGCCCTGGGGGGTATTCCACAAAGCAGCTGGATAACTGCACTGACTAAAACCCAGAACTCTCCCAAATCTAGAACATGGACTGAAGTAAAAAGAGCTGTTCCTCATTTTACTCAGTGTCGTTATCAAGCGAACTCGGTGAAATCCTGCTTTGTGAAATACCCCCCTGTTCAGGTGTCGATAGGCCGGTATTCTCTAATGTGAGAGTGTCCTAATAGGTGTCTTTTCCAAAAATACTTTACCTCCACCCCCTCCTCTCCACCCCAGCAGTAAAAGCATAGGTGTGAGAGGATAGGCATCCCAGGGGTGTGTGAGGGGGAGTCATAAACTACAGTCTCCATCAGGCCTTGCCTGACGGAACAGCGGCAAAAAAGAGGATTTATTTGTTCGCGGGGAGGTGACAAAGCGGAGGGTGTAAACACGAGGAGTGTGTACTAATAGCAGCCGGCGTGGGAGGTGCGAATTAGAGCTGTCTGCAGACTCGTGCGCGCGCGTGTGTGCGTGTGTGCGTGTGTGCGCGTGTGTGCGTGTGTGTGTGCAATTAAAGAGAGCACAGGCGCAGTGCTCGTTCTGTCAGGTGAGGCTCACCTGCTTTCAGGGGTCCGGCGGTGACTCTGAAAATGTGCCATTTGGCATGTTTTGGGTTATCTCGGCCGGGGATTTCTGCATCGGCGTAGGTCAGGGGGGCGTGCTTCGTGGAGTCAGAGAGCTTTTGGCAGGCTTGGGTGCTTTCCCATATTCTGCTGCTGGAAAATAGAGCGCCAAACGCTCTCTCGCTCAGGCTCTCGCTATGTGCAGGCAAACGCTCTCTCGCTCAGGCTCTCGCTACACGCAGACAAAAGCTATTTTAGTACGTGCAGCCAAATGCTCTCTCGCTACATGCAGCCAAATGTGCTCTCGCTATGTGCAGACAAACGTTCTTGAGCTACGTGCAACCAAATGCTATTTTGCTTTGTGCAGCCAAATGCTCTTTCGATACGTGCAGACACATGCTTTTTCGCTACGTGCAGACAAAAGCTCTCTCGCTATATGCAGCCAAGCGCTTTTTCGCTACGTACAGCTAAATGCTCTTTCGATATGTGCAGCCAAACGTTCTTTTGCTACGTGCAGCCAAATGCTCTTTCGCTACGTGCAGACAAACACTCTCTCGCTACGTGCAGACAAACACTCTCTCACTACATGCAGACAAACGCTCTTTTGCTACTTGCAGCCAAACACTCTCTCGCTACATGCAGCCAAACACTCTCTCACTACATGCAGCCAAACGCTCTTTTGCTACGTGCAGCCAAACACTCTCTCCATACGTGCAGCCAAACGCTCTCTCACTACATGCAGACAAATGCTCTTTTGCTACTTGCAGCCAAACACTCTCTCACTACATGCAGACAAACGCTCTTTTGCTACATGCAGCCAAACGCTCTCTCGCTACGTGCAGACAAACACTCTCTCGCTACGTGCAGACAAACGCTCTCTCACTACATGCAGACAAACGCTCTCTCACTACGTGCAGACAAACACTCTCTCGCTATGTGCAGACAAACGCTCTCTCACTACGTGCAGACAAACGCTCTTTTGCTACGTGCAGCCAAACACTCTCTCGCTACATGCAGCCAAACGCTCTCTCGCTACGTGCAGACAAACACTCTCTCGCTCGGGCGGGGCTGCGTGTCGAGACCTGGGAGAACCCAACAGGCAGCGGCCTGCCGTTCTGTATCCAGATCTGGTTTTAGTCAGAGTCCGATAGGCGTTAGCAAGGTTTGGACAAGCGAGAAAAAGTGAGTGAGGAGAGATAGAGGCGATGGGGTCCGTGGTTACCTGGGTTATCTTACCCAGGAGGTGAGCGGTGCAGAAAGATACTTTCATGGAGAATTTAGGCCTTAAAATCCCACATTAATCCAACAGTGTGGCAGGGATTGCAGGACCTGCTGGGGAATGTTACCCTCTCCAGAATTTCCAGAGTCCAGGGAAGCATCTTTCCAGAGAATGTCCAGGGCAATGTTTGCGCTTATCGAGGGTGTTCTGTAAAATATTTGTTATATCATTGTCTTCCTGTAATAACGCTGCTTCTCACTGACTTGTGCCGTAGCTGTCAATGTATTTACCCTTTTATGGGACGCCCTTGGCAGACTGAATGCCAGGGACCCTGGGAAAGGCCAGAGACCAGGAAAACTGTGGATGCCAGCTGGGGGAGTGAATATGTGCCGGTGTCAAGGGTGGTGCTAAGGATGATGTTAGAGTAAAGTTAAGGGTGGTAAAGGTGGTATTAAAAATTGTGTTAAGGTAATGTTAAGGGTGGTGTGAAAGATGTTGATGAGGGTGGTGTTAAGGGTGGTCTTGAGGCTGTTGTTAGGGTGGTTTAAGGGTGATGTTAGGGTGGTGCAAATGATTATTTTATAGTGTTGTTAAGGACAGTGTTAGGGTGATGTTAAGGGTGGTATCAAAGATGGTGTTAAGGATTGTGTTTGGGTAATGATACGGATGGTATTAAAGGTGGCGTTAATGGTGATGCTAAGGATAGTGTTAAAGGTGGTGTTAAGGGTGGTGTTAGTGTGATGTTAAGGGTGGTGTTAGAGTGGTATTAACCCCTTTTGCAGATGCCTCTTGGCCATAAGGCTGTCGGCAAGATTTTGCTCAACTGAGCCATTCTTTGCTCCTGCAGCCAAACTATGAGTGCAAACCACAAACTCAAACAAACAAAACTGTGTTTTATCTTTAAAGTGTCACTATTTTCCTGTAGCAAGTCCATGAACAAGCAACCTCCAACCCAGTCTCGCCTGCAACTATACCTACCCATGCGTGACATAGTGGACAATAGGCCAATATGTAGTGAGACATCTATGTGTGAGTTCATAAATATATTTATTGATCATATTACATTTTTATTCTGTCATAGCAACAAGATAAACCCAACAATAGCCTGATCGTATGCCAAAAAAGCAGTGAAAAGCCCTGCTCACTCAAATACAAAATAAACATGTGAAATTATTGTTTCATTATACCACGTCATTCTACTATGAATATCTGCTACTTAATATGAAATAAATATACAATCCTACCACTCGTTTTACACAAAAAGATCCTTTCAAAATTCACTGGTCATTTATTGTCTGGTACAATCCGTTTGAGATATATACAACACTTTACACCGCTATTACAATATCAGAAATGTCGACTCGTAATACCCCTTCATGCTCTCCAAGCCTATCTCATTCGTTTCCAGTTCATTCTGGTTTAATTGTCAGCTCTGTTATCCAATAGAGCACATTATAACCTGAGCAACAGTATATGCAATATCTTATTGGATGCTTTGAACATTTAATTACAGCCAGCCAAGCATAACGGCGGTTTTCGGTTTTTTTGGTCTAGTATTACGCAAGCTATACAGAAAAACACATTCCCCAACGGGAATTTTGCCTTCCCGATATGTAAGTAGTACTGCTTCTAATATGCGGTTGGTCTCGCTGGCTACATAATTATGTATGTTAGTTTTTCCACTCGAGCACTGTCTTGTCCAATATGATTTATAGGCCAATTGTTATTTTCACATTTTGAGTGCATTTCACATACTGTAGTGCAATCGTTCATTTTATGTTTGATCTAGGCAACCGATTTTCATTGAAGATGGAACATTTGGCAGCATTTTGCAGATGGTGGAATACTATTTTATTGTCATGTTATCGCACACAATATAGGCTATGGCATATATACTTGTCACTTAGGGCATGGCAAATGCTCATTCCAATTTATTGTACACTGATATGTGGTAGATTAATGTAAAATTAATGGACTTGGACTCATTATGAATGGGAAAATAAAATTTAAAAAAATAAACTACAGAAAAATACAATCCCGGGGCAAAAGTATACATACTGTAGAGTAAAAGTTTTGATTTATTGAGGTGCAAGAGTGAATGATTAGGCTACATAGTTAGGTGTATGTACCACTGTGATATCAATGCTTTTATCTTAAACCATCAGAAGGGGCAAATGCTTTATAATATAAAATATATATATGCTTTATAATGGACAAAACTCATTTTATTCATTTTATGACATGTTTTGGAAAGGGTTTTAGACCCCCCTATACTGATGAAAATATAATAGTTCCCACTTGAAAATTATGCAAAAGTTGAGCCAAAACTGTTGATTTGTAGTTAAATATATAATTTTGAAATTTTATTTAGAGCAGTGCACGGTTTAGCTATTTGGGTAGATTTGGAGACACTAATGGACAACAGAGTACACTGCCTATATTTTGCATCATAGAATGTAATTGAGTCATCATCATCTATCATAGAATCTTTAGTAGTTCTGCATATCATCCTCAGATTTTGCACACTTGTGCACATAGAGTCTATGATCCAGGACCTGTATTGACTTATCTGTTTCACATACAGTATGTAGCTCTCAGTATTTTGTTGCAAACTAAAGAAAAACCTTTTTTTGCATTTTTCCAAAGTTTCTTTGCATTTGTGGCACTTTATGACTTTTTGATATTATGAAAATAAACAATCTAAGCTTGGATTGTAAATGGTACTGTCTTGTTTAATTTAAGCCATTTGCCAAGTTTCTGTGATGCTCACACCTGGAGTTATAAAGCATTAAACAGAGCACTCCCTAAATAGGTGAGAAGTGACCAAATTTGCCTTCTGCGCAAAGGGGCCAGCCTACACAGGAAGTCGCATCAAAAAACAGCACTTTCTCTATAGGCTGCAGACAATGGCTGAAAGAGAGCTGCAGCTGGCTAGTAGATTTGCTTTATTTTAGGAGAGGGCTAGTAATTTCAACCCCCTCACAACCAGTCTATGTACATGCACCAGACTCTCACAAATAAAAATAACAGTTGGCATTTGAAGCATATTTGATCTACTCGGTTTTCCAAGGCTTGACATTTCAGAAGTTTTGTAAGATCTGCTTCTCCCCAAGATAAATCAAAGACTCGGCCCAGTTCCATTTTTAAAATGCCTGCATGGCTTTCATCAACAGCAGTAGCATCAGTTGTATTTGCGATGATGTTAGAAAATAAAATTATACTATAATTCTATCACAGTGTTTGAACCAACTGGACTGAACACACGGATGCTTGTAAATTACTGTTGACTTATCAAAGGCGCAGTTTCTTTCAAATCAAATCAACAATCCGGTTGTGCCTGGCGATACACAGCCTTGATATGCATGGCATCCTTTGATGATATGGTACATTGATTCCATTACCTGCTTATCAAGATGCTGGGTACTGAAGGGAGACTCTAAACTGGAAACGTGCTTTTATAGTAAAACTGAGAATCCTGCCCACGGTGACATTGCTGAGAATGAGCAGAATGAAACACACGCACGCACGCACGCACGCACACACACACACACACACACACGTGCACACACACATGTGCATATACGCACACGCACATGCATGCACACACATACATACACACAGACAGATAGACCCACACACACACACACACACACACACACGCACGCACGCACGCACGCACACACACACACACACATGCACACACGCGCACACACACATGTGCTTATACACACACGCACATGCATGCACACACATACATACACACAGACATATACCCACACACACACACACACACACACACACGCACGCACGCACGCACGCACACACACACACACACACACACGTGCACACACACATGTGCATATACGCACATGCACGCACACACATACATAAACACAGACATATACCCACACACACACACACACACACACACACACTGTCGGATGGTAGATTGATCAAATTGGTGTTAGTGAAATACTGCAAGGGTGCCGGTCTAGAAAACAAACTGGCAATACATTTTTGGTGTGATCTAACATCTCACTCTCAGCGAAAGCTAACATGCTGCTCTGCTTAAGGTAGCCTAATTTCTCCCTTCTAATCTCCCTCTCTGCTCCTCAGCTTTGTGTAAACCAGCTCATTATGTCTGCTCCATAATGCACTATGTCTGTTCTATAATGCATCATATCTTCTCCATAATGCACCATGTCTGTTCTATAATGCATCGTATCTGCTCCATAATGCACCATGTCTGTTCTATAATGCATCATATCTTCTCCATAATGCACCATGTATGTTCTATAATGCATCGTATCTGCTCCATAATGCACCACGTCTGTTCTATAATGCATCGTATCTGCTCCATAATGCACCACGTCTGTTCTATAATGCATCATATCTGCTCCATAATGCACCATGTCTGTTCTATAATGCATCGTATCTGCTCCATAATGCACCACGTCTGTTCTATAATGCATCATATCTGCTCCATAATGCACCATGTCTGTTCTATAATGCATCGTATCTGCTCCATAATGCACCATGTCTGTTCTATAATGAATCGTATCTGCTCCATAATGCACCATGTCTGTTCTATAATGCATTGTATCTGCTCCATAATGCACCATGTCTGTTCTATAATGCATCATATCTTCTCCATAATGCACCATGTATGTTCTATAATGCATCGTATCTGCTCCATAATGCACCATGTCTGTTCTATAATGCATCGTATCTGCTCCATAATGCACCATGTCTGCTCCATAATGGACCGTGTCTGCTATATAATGCATCATGTCTGCTCCATAATGCATAATCTGTGTATAATAATGCCTCATGTTTGAATTATAATGCATTATGTCTATCCCATAATTAATCATGCCTTCTCTGTAACATGTCATGTCTGCCACAATTCATAATTAAAATGTGTGTTTTGTAATACATTATGTTGGCTTTATAATGCGCAACGTGTGGGTTATAATGCATGGTTTTTATCACTCTAACAATCATTACCCATAATGACAAGAATAAATCAAACCCAAATACAACCAAGTCTGTTGAGCACATACATGTGTATGTACATGTAAAAGTAGTGCAGCAGTTTGTTCAATTGATCCTTTAACATTTGAGTGTTGAATGATGCTTTATGCCAGGCAACCGTGGTCTAACTAAGCCCAAACAGTGTTTTAGCCTGCTTTCACCAAGAGACAGACTCCAAGAGTGGTTCTGTAAATAAAGTTTAGTCAAGCTCACACAGTTTTATAAATCACCTGCCTTATTTCTCTCTGTGAAAATGTAAGTTAAATAACCTTTGTGGAAATACTTTCTAGGGCAGCTCAAAAGTATTTTTCTCTCTCTCCCACTCTCTCTCCCTCCCCTCTCTCCCTCCCTCCCTCTCTTCCGCTGCAGGTGATATTTGAGGCCGTATCAGTGCAAGGCCACCCTGGATTCATTGCGGTGGATGAAGTCAGAGTCCTGGCGCACCCCTGCCGTAAGCACCCACACACACAGGCCCACACACACCTCAACACACACGGACCCGCACACACACCTCCACATGCACAGGCCCACACACACACCTCCACACACTGCGTCCTGTCTGAGTGTCCTGGTTTCTCTCTAAGGGCCAGCGCTAGGCTCTCAGTGTCCTGGTTTCTCTCTAAGGGCCAGCGCTAGGCTCTCAGTGTCCTGGTTTCTCTCTCTAAGGGCCAGCGCTAGGCTCTCAGTGTCCTGGTTTCTCTCTCTAAGGACCAGCGCTAGGCTCTCAGTGTCCTGGTTTCTCTCTAAGGGCCAGCGCTAGGCTCTCAGTGTCCTGGTTTCTCTCTAAGGGCCAGCGCTATGCTCTCAGTGTCCTGGTTTCTCTCTAAAGGCCAGCGCTAGGCTTTCAGTGTCCTGGTTTCTCTCTCTAAGGGCCAGCGCTAGGCTCTCAGTGTCCTGGTTTCTCTCTCTAAGGGCCAGCACTAGGCTCTCAGTGTCCTGGTTTCTCTCTAAGGGCCAGCACTAGGCTCTCAGTGTCCTGGTTTCTCTCTAAGGGCCAGCACTAGGCTCTCAGTGTCCTGGTTTCTCTCTAAGGGCCAGCGCTAGGCTCTCAGTGTCCTGGTTTCTCTCTAAAGGCCAGTGCTAGGCTCTCAGTGTCCTGGTTTCTCTCTAAAGGCCAGCGCTAGGCTCTCAGTGTCCTGGTTTCTCTCTAAAGGCCAGCGCTAGGCTCTCAGTGTCCTGGTTTCTCTCTCTAAAGGCCAGTGCTAGGCTCTCAGTGTCCTGGTTTCTCTCTAAAGGCCAGCGCTAGGCTCTCAGTGTCCTGGTTTCTCTCTAAGGACCAGCGCTATGCTCTCAGTGTCCTGGTTTCTCTCTCTAAGGACCAGCGCTAGGTGCTAGTGTCCTGGTGTCTCTCTAAGGACCAGCGCTAGGCTCTCAGTGTCCTGGTGACTCTCTAAGGACCAGCGCTAGGCTCTCAGTGTTCTGCTTCCTCTCTGTTATCTCTGAGTCAGAGCACAGCGCGGCTCTGTTATTCATAGGGCTGCACAAATCTAATTACACCGTAGGTAAATAAATGGCGGGGGTAAATAACACAATCGCGTTTTTCAGCAAACGTTTAACGTCAAGATGAATTCCCACATTAGCCTGATCAATGAGTATCTCATTAGCCATACGTGCTGAGCGTGTGTGAAGTTGGGAGGCCGAGTATCATCCTTACCTCAGCTCCTCAAGGACGCCAGGCGTGAGATTAGGTCATTCCACTTTCCCTGCACAGAAGCTGGCAGTAATGCCCGCCGAACCCACGTTTCTCACAGTCCGGAAAAGAAACACAAAAACATTTAATTGCTGTGAGAGTTTAGAGGAATATCCCATCTGTCGGTGTGCGTGTGCGCAAAAAGCCAGTATTTATGCATCAGCACTGAAGAGCGGCAGTTCTGTGCGTGTGTGTATGTGTGTATATGTGTGTGTGTGCTTGTGTGTGAGAGACACCTGTGTGTGTGTGTGTGTGTGTGTGTGTGTGTGTGTGTGATTAAGTTCTGTGTGTTTGTGTTTGCTTGTGTGTGTGTGTGTGTATGTGTCTTAAGTTGTGTGGGTGTGTCTGTTTGCGTACCTGCATCTGTGTGTGTGTGTGTGTGTTTGTGATTAAGTTTTGTGTGTTTGTGTTTGCTTGCGTGCGTGTGTGTGTTTGCACGTGTGTGTGTCAGTGTTTGTGTGTGTGTGTGCATGTGTGTGATTAAGTTGTGTGTGTGTTTCTTGACAGGGAAAGCTCCACACTTCCTGAGGCTGCAGAACGTGGAGGTGAACATGGGACAGAACGCCACGTTCCAGTGCATCGCTGGCGGAAAGTGGTCTCAGCACGACAAACTGTGGCTACAGGTGAGTCTGCGTGCGGCCGTCAGTCCGTCTCGAGCTTACACACATCCTGCTCTGTCTGTGAGTCTGTCTGTACCCTACACACCTCCACCTCTCTGTACCCTACGCACCTCCACGTCTGTCTGAGAAATGCATGACGCACGGTCGCTCGGACCCCCTATATCTTTGTGAGGCAGACTGTGTCTCTAAAAAAAACACGTTGTGATGAACACCATCATGTGACAGGAGATGCGGTTGGGAATTCAGAGTGGGGGGTTTTGTACATAGGCATTGCCATTGGACGCTCAGCTGTGTGTGTGTGTGTGTGTCTGTTGAAATTAACCGAGGCTATGCGGTGGCATCTTGCAGCTTATTAGATACTGTAGTGGCTTTGTATGCTGGCTCCTAGCATGTCAAATCTATTCTCCCGCAGAGCCCATTGTTACCCAGTCCAGACACTTCTACAACTGTGCGAAGAGTATCATGAAAGTTCTGTTAGAGCCACACATTTGCAGGATGAGTTCATATTTTGTATCACTTTTCATGCGGCAGCAATTATGGACTTAATCGGGTTTGACAGTCATTCTGAGTGGTGTGCGGTGTCTGCTTGATGTCGGTGTTCATATTTTTCTAGGGCTGATATGATGCAGAAAAAAATGTAATCAAAGAATGCTCAAATGGATGCTACATTTTGTTGCTGAGAAATCCATCGACCTTTAATGTGTCTGGTACTGCGGCTGAATTGTAATGTCTAGTCTGCACAAGTGTTATTGTTAATAACGGCCTCTGCATTGCCCTTTCTGTCATAATCAGCCTTCTATTCTGATCAGATTTATAGTCTCGTCTATGAAAATTTGAACTAGAATTAAGGCAAAATAAAGGGATCTCAACAGTAACCTTTTTCTAGATATTGTTACGTCGCTATGCTGCCTCATGAGTGCCACCATTTCATTATTTTGTATGCTAACAAGTGTCCTTCGGCTCACCTGAGTCTTGATTGGAAATTAAAGTCACCTGTGCGGAATTCGCGAGCGCATTATGTATTTGCGGCGCTTTCTAACTCGAGGTTGGTTCGTTTCCCCCGTCACTGTTCGTCTTTTAGTTTGGTTAACTTCATTCACGCTGCTGCGCTGAAGTAAAACATTTTAACAGTATTGTGGCGTTAATTTCAGGTTGTATGCAGCGCTTACTATGTTTTGTAGTTGTCGTAGTTGTTGCCGTGCTGTATGGGTGCGCATTTGCTAATGGTATTTCTGCGTGATTACCCGTTTGGAAGCCGGTTTTAACTGCTTTGTGCGAGCATATTCACGTCTTTTCTATGCTGCTTTGTTTATGCAAATACTTTACAAACTATTCGTTTCCAGAAGGAACATTTCAGTTGTAAACTACCGAAGCTATTCCAGAGGCAAAGGACAGTGGAGGCACATTTAACCGGGGTTTTGTTTTGTGGATAACTTTTTGTGATGTTCTCGTTTTGGGGAGGTTGGATGCAGTGGTTCCAACACTTCCAACCGCCGGCCGTCATGTCTCACTGTCTGTTAGTCTGTAAAAACCCGTTTTTGTTGTGTCTTTGTTTTCGTCTTGCTCTGCCAGCCCAGGAGCACAGTGGCAGGGCTTTGTCCTGTCTACCCTTTTCCCGTCCTGTCAGTTTATTTTCATATTTTAATTAACTCATTTTGTAACTGTTCCTTGTTGTGTTTGACATCATTTCGTTGTGGCTCTTCGAGCCGGGGTCGTAACACGTATTGCCTTCATTTTATATGACTACTACTACTACTTTGACTACTACTAATACTACTGCTGCAACTAATACTACTGCTGCAACTAATACTAATACTACTGCTACTAATACTAATACTACTGCTACTAATACTACTACTGCAACTAATACTACTACTGCTACTAATACTACTGCAACTAATACTACTGCAACTACTCCTAAAACTACTAATACTTCTGCTACTAATACTACTACTGCAACTAATACTAATTCTACTACTGCTGCTACTAATACTACTGCTGCTACTCATACTACTGCTACTAATACTACTGCTGCTACTAATACTAATTCTACTACTACTGCCTCTGCAACTACTACTGCTGCTACTAATACTACTGCTGCTACTCATACTACTGCTACTAATACTACTGCTGCTACTAATACTACTGCAACTACTCCTAAAACTACTAATACTTCTGCTACTAATACTACTACTGCAACTAATACTACTACTGCTACTACTGCTGCTGCTACTAATACTACTGCAACTACTCCTAAAACTACTAATACTTCTGCAACTAATACTACTACTGCAACTAATACTACTACTGCTACTACTACTGCTGCTACTAATACAACTACTCCTAAAACTACTAATACTTCTGCTGCTAATACTACTACTGCAACTAATACTACTACTGCTACTACTACTGCTGCTACTAATACTACTGCAACTACTCCTAAAACTACTAATACTTCTGCTACTAATACTACTACTGCAACTAATACTAATTCTACTACTACTGCCTCTGCAACTACTACTACTGCTACTAATACTACTGCTGCTACTCCTAAAACTACTAATACTACTACTGCTACTAATACTGCTACTGCTACTACTACTACTGCTGCTACTAATACTACTGCAACTACTCCTAAAACTACTAATACTACTGCTGCTACTAATACTAATTCTACTACTACTGCCTCTGCAACTACTGCTACTAATACTACTGCTGCTACTCATACTACTGCTACTAATACTACTGCTGCTACTCCTAAAACTACTAATACTTCTGCTACTAATACTACTACTGCAACTAATACTAATTCTACTGCCTCTGCAACTACTACTGCTGCTACTCATACTACTGCTACTAATACTACTGCTGCTACTAATACTACTGCAACTACTCCTAAAACTACTAATACTTCTGCTGCTACTAATACTACTGCAACTACTCCTAAAACTACTACTACTGCTACTAATACTACTACTGCTACTACTACTACTACTAATGCTACTGCAACTACTCCTAAAACTACTAATACTACTACTGCTACTAATACTACTACTGCTACTACTACTACTGCTGCTACTAATACTACTGCAACTACTCCTAAAACTACTAATACTTCTGCTACTAATACTACTACTGCTACTAATACTACTACAACTGATGCTACTACAACTGCTGCAACTAATACTGCTACAACTGTTGCTAATAATACTACTACAACTGATGCTACTAATACTACTACACCTGTTGCTACTAATACTACTACAACAACTGTTGCTACTAATACTACTTCAACAACTGTTGCTACTAATACTACTTCAACAACTGTTGCTACTAATACTACTTCAACAACTGTTGCTACTAATACTACTTCAACAACTGTTGCTACTAATACTACTACAACAACTGTTGCTACTAATACTACTTCAACAACTGTTGCTACTAATACTACTTCAACAACTGTTGCAACTACTATGACTACTAAATAACAATAATAATTGGTATTACAGAAGGACTCTATGAAAGATTTCTTTGAACACTGAGCTTTGTGGCCATTTGCTGCTCTAAGTTTATTTGTGGTGAGGGTTTCACAGGGAGGAAGAGCGGAAGCTGAACTGACCTTCTTAACGAGGCTGTTATTAACGAGGCTGTTATTAATGATCCTGTGTGTGCTTCGCCGCACAGCAGGTCCCGGTTGTGTGTCGCACAATGAGTTCACTGATCACAGGCATATAAAGACACGGGGTGTGTATCCCAGCGGCCAGAAAAAGCCAAAAAGCACTCAGTTGTGCCGTGCGCTATAATTCTTTAGTCTAGCGCCTCTGTGTACAATGTGTTTTTGTGTTACTTCTGCTGAATGTCAAATACACAGCGGTAATCTGGCATCTCTATATGTGGCAATGGAGCTTTTAAAAACCTGACAGGATGCTTCACGCTCCCCCGCTGATATGCATCACAAAAGGAACTGATCAGAGGCTAGTGAGCCTTTTGCACTGGATTAATGAATCTAGTCATGGTGCTGACCACAGTGTGTGTGTGTGCGTGCATGTTTGTGTGTGAGGTTGTGTGGGTGGGTGCTTGTGTGTGTGTGTGTGTGTGTGTGTGTGAGAGTGGGTGGGAGCATGTGTGCATGTCTGTGTGTGTGAGCGTGCATGTATGCGTGTGTACGTATGTATGTGTGCCCATATGTGTTTGTGTGCCTGTGCTTAAAGTATGCATGTGTGTGAGTGTATGTGTGTGTATATGTGTCCATATGTGTTTGCGTGTGTGTGCGCATATGTATGTGTGTGTGTATGTGTGTTGTTGTGTGCTGTGCTTAAATGCATGTGTGTGGTGTGTGTGTGTGTGTGATATGTGTCCCATGGTGTTTTGTGTGTGGTGCGTGTGTGTGCGCATATGTATGTGTGTCCATATGTGTTTGAGTGTGTATGTATATGTCCATATGTGCGTGCGTGCATGCATGCGTGAGCGAGCGAGTATGTATATGTGTTTGTGTGCGTGTGCTCACAACATGCGTGTGTGTGTGTTTCCTCTTGCAGCAGTGGAACGGGCGGGACACGGCGCTGATGGTGACGCGGGTGGTGAACCACAGGCGCTTCTCGGCGACTGTGAGTGTAGCGGACACGGCGCAGAGGAGCGTGAGCAAGTACAGATGTGTGATCCGCTCCGACGGGGGATCGGGGGTGTCCAACTACGCTGAGCTGATTGTAAAAGGTAAAGACGGTAATGATGGGTATTAACTATCAATCACAACGCAGCTGGGCTTCTCTGGGAATCATTATCCGCACTCAAACCCATCATTATTTCAGCCGGTATCAGAGGAGCGTTCTCTTCTCCTTAATTATGCACAAACTTCGGAGAGGAGAGGAGAACAGAACCCTGCTGGTTAGAGGAGGAAGTGGGGGGCTCTGTTCCTAAAGGAGAAGGATGCTCGTACTTTAGCCGAGGTTAGAGCGGTCCCCTGACAAAAAAACCCTATCCCCCCCCCCATCCTCCTGGCTGCCGCGCCTCTCCTCGTGCACACCGTCCCCGCCCGGATTTATCTCATTGACCAATCGGGCTGCTTGATTAATGCTAAACGTTCGTATGGCTCTTTAAATAATAAAAAGCCTCCCTGTTTGTGCTGTACACAACCTGACTGTAAATAAAGCCCTGTGAGTTCGCCGGCGAGGCGTAACCTTGAGACGTGGGGAGCTTTCTGCTGGCTGTCTGGATGCTCGGAGGCATCTGGAGCTCCCCGATTTCTGGGCCTGAGTACCCCCCGTCGCCCAGCGGGGAACTAAACCCTTTTGACCATCGCAGGGTAAAAACGCAGCACCCATCTGCTGCTAGGCTAATCAAACCGGCGTCATGGCGGGGTTTCTGTTTCCTCTTCATCTGTCTCAATCACTCCAACCTGCTGCACTTCATTTTTTTTTATTTTTATTTTTTTAAATTTTTACAAAAATAAATTTTACCTGATTTTTTTTTTTTTTTTTTTTTTTGATTTACCAAGTTGCACTTGAAAAAACCAACCTCAAAATGGGTATAGGTTGTCGTACGATTACCCATAATCCGTTTCATCTTCATTCATAACAATGCTCAATATAATTTTTTTTTAAATACAACAGATCAGTGCAACTCATTTAAACACATCATCAATCAGTCGATCGATCGGTAGACAATGCCCTTGTGTTATTAAAGGTGTGAAACTGTTCAGTGGAAATTAAACGTGGTGCAGCGAAACGACCGCTCATCAGGGAGGAGAGGTTGAGGGCATAGGGCTGAGGGCATAGGGCTCATCAGGGAGGAGAGGTTGAGGGCATAGGGCTGAGAGCATAGGGCTCATCAAGGAGGAGAGGCTGAGGGCATAGGGCTCATCAGGGAGGAGAGGTTGAGGACATAGGGCTCATCAGGGCAGGGAGGAGAGGCTGGGGACATAGGGCTTATCAGGGCAGGGAGGAGAGGTTGAGGACATAGGGCTCATCAGGGCAGGGAGGAGAGGTTGAGGACATAGGGCTCATCAGGGCAGGGAGGAAAGGTTGAGGACATAGGGCTCATCAGGGCAGGGAGGAGAGGTTGAGGACATAGGGCTCATCAGGGCAGGGAGGAAAGGTTGAGGACATAGGGCTCATCAGGGAGGAGAGGTTGAGGACATAGGGCTCATCAGGGCAGGGAGGAGAGGTTGAGGACATAGGGCTCATCAGGGCAGGGAGGAGAGGTTGAGGACATAGGGCTCATCAGGGCAGGGAGGAGAGGTTGAGGACATAGGGCTCATCAGGGCAGGGAGGAGAGGTTGAGGACATGGGGCTCATCAGAGCAGAGACGAGAGGTTGAGGACATGGGGCTCATCAGGGCAGGGAGGAGAGGTTGAGGACATAGGGCTCATCAGAGCAGGGAGGAGAGGTTGAGGACATAGGGCTCATCAGAGCAGGGAGGAGCGGTTGAGGACATAGGGCTCATCAGAGCAGGGAGGAGAGGTTGAGGACATAGGGCTCATCAGAGCAGAGACGAGAGGTTGAGGACATGGGGCTCATCAGGGCAGGGAGGAGAGGCTGGGGACATGGGGCTCATCAGAGCAGGGAAGAGAGGTTGAGGACATGGGGCTCATCAGAGCAGGGAAGAGAGGTTGAGGACATGGGGCTCATCAGAGCAGGGAGGAGAGGTTGAGGACATAGGGCTCATCAGAGCAGGGAGGAGCGGTTGAGGACATAGGGCTCATCAGAGCAGGGAGGAGAGGTTGAGGACATAGGGCTCATCAGAGCAGAGACGAGAGGTTGAGGACATGGGGCTCATCAGGGCAGGGAGGAGAGGCTGGGGACATAGGGCTCATCAGGGCAGGGAGGAAAGGTTGAGGACATAGGGCTCATCAGGGCAGGGAGGAGAGGTTGAGGACATAGGGCTCATCAGGGCAGGGAGGAGAGGTTGAGGACTATTCTACATGATGGTCCTGGTTTCGTGGTCTTCACCCTGCTATGAACTACAACGTTAATGGGTTCCAGTGCCTCTTCTCTGGTGGAGCTAGCCTTTTTGATGTTCAAACACACTGAAGTCAGCCAGTAACCCCATACTTCTTTCAATGGGAGAATGTTTCTAAGGCACTTACATACCACAGAAGAAGATGAAAGATTGTCCTCCACTTGCAAAAGAAAGACAGGAGACTTTCAGGGGTGTGAAAGTGAACAACCATTTAGCGACCCAGCGAACTGACAGTGTTTGACAGTAGCACCATTAGGTAGATTAAAAAAAAATTTTTAACCGTTTTTTTTTTTTTGTAAACTAGCCTTTTTTAAAGTATTTTGTATTCGCTGTACTCCACAGGTTCTGAGATAAATGTGTTTTAGCTTAGTTAAGTTAAATTTGTTCATGTTAAACCATTAGCTGTGGCTTTCTCATCATTGATATTTCTGTATACCAGGTATCAAGGTATCTCTATCAATAACTGAAAAAGAAATTATGAAGACAACACAATAATACTTCAATACTCTAATGCAACCTTTATTATATCACATAGTACTTTTAAATGGGTTGCCTACAGAATATCTATTTTCTGTTGTCATGCTGTGAATGTTGTTCTGTAATATACCTTCTCATCTGCTACAAATACCATTATGGAAACTAATCTGTCACATCTTTGAAGAAACATGGAATCTGCCTTAAAAAAATAAAAAAAATATTTAAAAAAAGAATCCCTGGTTATATAAAATACTGGGTTGTGAAAATTAATCTCAAAGCATCCCTCATTGGCTCCCAGGAGTCTGTCACTCCAATCCCACTAGCTAGCCCCGCCCTGGGTAGTGTGTACCACAAACCACTGTGCAACACACGGTTTTGGCCCAGTCAGCCATCTTAAAACTAGAACATCTCTGTCCCCATCGGGCACTGGGGCTGCAGCTGTCACCATACGTCACCGGTGCTGGATTCTCGCGGGCGCAGAGGGCATATATTTTCACCTGACGATCGTCGGAATCATGGGATTAGTGCAACCTTGTGATGTCCTCCACCTGCCGCGGGATAGTGCTGGATGTACGACGGGCCTGAGGAGAGCCGGACGGAAGACTTATGTTCCTCTCTCTCCGCCGTGCGGCTGGGCGATCCGCCGCCGCCGAGCGGTCACAAGTCAAATCGTAAACGGCGGGCGACGCGGCCGCTCAAAGGTTTGTTCTGAAAACACGCATCCTGTTTGGGGGGGGAAAAAAACCTCGGGCCGTTTGAGAGCGGTGTAATAATGAGGGGTCGTAACTGGAGAGGAAAATGAATACCCCTCTTCCTTCCCTGGAGTAGAGAGGAGATGTTCGTGTCAGCACTGTTGTTTTATTGGACGCTGTGCAGGAAGCTGTGGGAATTGGGCAGGATCTGTTTTTTCCCAGCATGCTGTGCACAGTACCCCTTGGGGGAGGAAGGTTGTTGCTGAGGTGGAGCTTTAGGCTTTAGGTTCAGGTGCTCAAAAACTACTTCCACAGTAGGGGAACCGTCAGACACTGGAACAGAGGCACTCGACAGCCAGAGAGCTACTTCTGCTGATAGGCCAACACCAACACACACTACAGTGAGAGAGATCCTTCTGCTCATAGGCCGACAGAGAGAGGCTCTACAGCCAGAGAGCTGCTTCTGCTGATAGGCCAACACCAACACACTCTACAGTGAAAGAGATCCTTCTGCTCATAGGCCGACAGAGAGAGGCTCTACAGCCAGAGAGCTACTTCTGCTGATAGGCCAACACCAACACACTCTACAGTGAGAGAGATCCTTCTGCTCATAGATCGACAGAGAGACTCTACCGTGAGAGAGATTATTCTGCTCATTGATCGACAGAGAGACGCTCCACAGTGAGAGAGATCCTTCTGCTCGTACTGTAGATCGACAGAAAGACGCTCAACAGCGGCAGAGCTACTTATGCTGATAGGCCAACACCAACACACTACAGTGAGCAAGTGTATTCTGCTCATAGGTCGACAGAGAGACGCTCTACAGTGAGAGATTATTCTGCTCATAGGTCGACAGAGAGACGCTCTACAGTGAGATATTATTCTGCTCATAGATCGACAGAGTGCTTTGATGGATGGCAAGTGTACCTTGGATTTTATAGGCACGTGTAATATACTGTATATACTGTAGATATCAATCCCAAAAACAGTTTTTTTTTAAGTGAAATGTTTGCTTTTGCCAGAAGTCTCAGAAGACAGGAAATGAAATTGATCAGCCCTAACGCTAACATCAGCCTGCTCTCCATCAAGGAGTATCAGCACAGAGCTTTGACAAACTGCGCCAGCCCTGTACATGTCTACTGTGCTTCAAACACTCGCCCCTCTACTCGCCCCTCTACTCGCCCCTCTACTCACCCCTGGGCAGATGATTCATGGGAGGGGGACGGCGCCAGTATTGGGTTGTTCTGTGACCGAGCAATGCCAGGAGTCTTTACTTCATCTGAGCACTTAAACACACACGGTGTGGGGGGCATCTGGCAGGTGCCTGAAGTCTTAAGAGTACCGCATTCTCATTTTGAGATAAAAATGCCATTTTTTAATATATGGGTCTCTTAAAGTGTAAGAAAAGCAGGGTATTACTGGTATTGGGAGAGATTAAAAAGCTGAGTTTTATAGATGGCCTCTCTCACGGCTGCACCACACAGCCATTAATAACCACAGGGGACAGAACACAAACTCTCAGTCGGGGGGTGGGGGTGCATTGCTAAGGGCGCCATGTACTTAGAGAGATATACCACTCGCCCTCCTGTTCGCTCTCTCTCTCTCTCTCTCTCTCTCTCTCTCTGGGGGAGGTGAGGGCAGGTGTTTGGCAGGGGTTGGGTCAAAATCTTATGCCTGCTTTGAAAAATTGGAGACTGCTTTACAAGGCTCCTATGCCAAAGCAGTCAGGAGACCTCCAGTGGAGGCTTATTCATGGAGCCATAGCCTCTAATAGACACCTGGCACACATAGTCAGGAGATCTTCAGTGGAGGCTTATTCATGGTGCCATAGCCTCTAATAGACACCTGGCACACATAGTCAGGAGATCTCAAGTGGAGGCTTATTCATGGAGCCATAGCCTCTAATAGACACCTGGCACACATAGTCAGGAGATCTCCAGTGGAGGCTTATTCATGGAGCCATAGCCTCTAATAGACACCTGGCACACATAGTCAGGAGACCTCCAGTGGAGGCTTATTCATGGAGCCATAGCCTCTAATAGACACCTGGCACACATAGGCCCTGAGCTGGGGAGGACAGCCCTTCTGTGGGGAGGGGGAATATGTGTGGGAGGCTGGACTTCTTTGATAGGGAGGTATTCATTCTGGGTCTGGGGTACATCGATAAACAAAAACGTAGACTCTTGCTGATACATTTTTTTTCGGGCAGGCTCAGCTCGCAATTTGGATCACGAGAAGGAACAGGATCCAAGAGGGGCAGACAACAGATCCTGTACTCATTTTTAGGGGAATGGTTTTAGAGCATCTCCATATAGTTTTTTTTAGTCTCTGCAACAGCATCGATGGTTTTATAAAAAATATGGTGTATAAATGAGGCTATCTGTGCTGTAGATAACGATGGGGGCTACATGGCGTGCTTTAAAACCGAAAATAGTTTTACTGAAAGTTTTGATGGTTTCATGTTAGTTTTATTGTGGCGTTACTATTTATTTATTTATTACTCTCTTGGCATATTGTTGTTTCATCTTCCTTTTAAAACATTGTGATGAAATGGAAGTGATAAGTGATTACTTTGTAATGTTAATTAAAGGTGCCATTGAAAAAAAACAAAAACGTTTTCTCTCTATCCATGCATCATTTCCCAATTAGCAACTGTCACCCCGTGTTGTAACTTAAAAAGCCTCCCCCGTATGGTTTTTTCTGAGATTCCCCCCACCTCAGCGTCCATTCCGCTCTCTCCCCTCATTCCCGCTTCTTTTTTTGTCAGAGGAAAAACATTAAAAAAAGAAGATAACATGATTCATTTGGGCTGTAGCTACCCTGGGGATATTAGAGAGAAAAACTTGGCACACAACTAATGTGTGGCTTATCTCATTCTGGGCGATTCTGCAATGTAGGTGTAGCCATATTCTCCCAGTCTGGGGTTGATGGGAAATGTAGTGTTTCTACAGTGAGCGGGAAACCTGATTCTCAGTCAGTGCTGCTGCTGCTGTGAGATGCTTTATGAAGATGCCTCACGTCGGCAGCCATGATCCGCTCGCTAGCCCGAGCCACTCCAAACCGTTCCCCCTCCTTGGTATGCAGTTGGCCACTATGAGTCCGTTTCATCCGGAGGAAAGATAGGGAATAAGTTAATGGAGGTACGATTCATTCATTAATATGTGTGGAGCATGTGTTGGGGGGGGCAGCCTTACATGGCTCGATTCTCTTTAATGGAAGCGCTGAAGAGATGTCGCCCGTCTCACAGCGCTGGACTCCAGCTGAAGACTTCCTGCCTGTCTGCACTGCCTGCACAGCCGTCCTGCAAAAATGTGATCGTTCGCGCATCCGCTTTTGTCTTCCTGCGGAATGCAAATCACGCATCAAAGTTCCGCACCATTGTCCAAAACAAAATAATAATCATAAAACAAACAAACAAATCCGAGTTTATTTTTGTATATATAATTTGTCACACTGTTGAAGGTCTCGTCGTCTTTCATGGCCGGCCCTCATTTGCATATTTTTGACAAGGCGTCGGCCACAACAGAGTGATTACTCCTGAAAAGGAGACGCTGGACTGCGATGATTTGATAAGAATGTTTTCGCGTCTCTCGCAGGAAGTGTCCACGAACGTCTGAGCTGTGATCAAAAAACATTTAAATATATAAGAGTCTAGTCTTATTTATATAAAGTAAATAAATATCTTCTCAT